>JASVEL010001002.1:0-101545 GCA_032618575.1 Nicotiana noctiflora
GTAGTTTAGTGTTATTATTTTGAACTTGTAATTTATTTGTTGTAGCAGTAGGTAGTATCTGAAAAATAAAACACAAAAACAATGTAATAGCTAGAATTATAATGGTAGTGTAGTTGTAGTTGTAGATCACTTAGTTAAATAGGTAAGAATCGTAAAACAAAGCTAAATAACTCTAATATGAATCGATGACAATAAGTTCGACCAACTCAAGTAGGTAATATGATTTGGAAGTCAATAGCTGAATTAGAGTAAGTTCAAAAGAGAAAAATGAAGTAATAACTCAATTAAGACAGGATTTGTGATATTTAATAAGTTTAGTTCACAGAAAGACCAGTAGTATAATTGTGCAATCTGCGACTAACTCATTTTAGTTTTAGGTAATCTGAATACCATAGGTAATTGAGTTGAACTGTTAATCATGCTTCCTATATAATCAAACCACTTCATAATCTCTCAACTAGTAAATAACTAGAATGATAGTATTAGTAAAGGCCAAAGACAGTCTGTTAATTCAAGCTTTGTGTACAGTAGATATTTGACTCATAATCAATGCTGATAATTTGTATATTGATTTCCTTTTTCTGATAAATAAAACATTTTGAGTTCATTCTTATTTTGCATCATTGTTCTATTTACGTTTCAGCTTTAGTTATTTTTGATGAGTTTGGGCCTGATTAGTGGCGTGGGCCTGGACCCTGTTCATACGATTGCTGGGCTGGAAATTGAATGCCCAGATCAGGTCTGGTCCTCTAAAGACCTGGACCTGCTTATAATGTGATGAAGCCCACTCCGGAGATCTAGGCCCAATAACAAATTCAACGGGCCTGAAATTTTAGTATTACATATGGCTAAGGAAAAAACATATAGAAAATATAGTTGAATAAATAGGATTGGACCTTAATAAATAATTGGGACGAGCCGCGCATAACGTTAAAGAAGCGGGGCCCCCTTTAGTAATGAGATAATATAAATAGAATCGGGAAAGCTACTAGTAAATTTCATAGCTTCTCCCAAAAATAATTCTAAGCCGTTAGACTGTTTTAGGGCACGATTTAACGTACTTTCCTTTAAATGAGTGTGCACTTGGTGCGACTCAAATCCTAAATCCCGGCAAAGCTGAAATATACCGAAAGTCACAGGCGTATTGGTTGCGGTGTGACTCGAGGTGTGTTTTCGCGATGTCGCAAATTCTATAAAAATATTAAAGTAAAAGCGCATATTTGTTGTTAAAATCTATATTGGGTCAAACAAGAGTCAAGAACGACAATTGAGCGACCGTGCTAAAACCACGGAACCCGGGAATGCCTAACACCTTCTCCCGGGTTAACAGAGTTCCTTATCCAGATCTTTGTTTCGCAAACATTTTTGAAAGAGTCAATTTCCTCGGATTCGGGATTAACCGGTGACTTGGGACACCATTATTTTCCCAAGTGGCGACTCTGATTAATCAAAACAAAATCCCGAACCGATTGTCCTTTAAGTGGAAAAACTCCTTCCTCTATGCTATTATATCCGTTTCGGGTATTTGAAAATCGAGGTATACCCTATAAGCACATTTTTATGCTTTTTCACGAGGGGTAGTAAAAAGGGAGGTGTGACATAAGCGATCTATGTAATGTAATCATGTTCTTACTTCTTGTGCTATATATTTATTTAATTACCGTGTGTTGTGTTTGTACGAAATTGTTTCTAGAAGTAAAAATGACGCATCTATACACAAGAGGCGAATTTAAGTACCCTATGAAATAAATTACTTAACATGTAGAATTCTTAATCAATTCAGTTATATATCGAATACGAGTTTACCAATGTTATCTCTTCTTTCTGATGCTAACTATCCTTTTCTCCTGAAGAATCTATAAGGGTGTAATAATCAAGTATATATTGGGTAATTTCACAAAAGCTCATTAAACTCATACTAAACTCACTCAATTTTCACTAGTTTTTTATTTAGAAAATCAAGTTTGTTAAGTTTTTGTAATTCTAATAAAAGGATTATTTAAAACTTAAAAAAGCTCCCACCCGAATAAAATACCCATAGCCGACCTGACCCAACCTTTTGAACTTTTAATTAAACGAACTGTTTAAAATTTTCCACCCCACATTGTTGTTCTTTTTTCTTTTTCATGAGAAGGCTTTTATTAAAAACATAAGTGCGATATAGAGGTTAGAACTGAACGGTGGGATACAATTCTAGTTACATCAGAAGCTAAAAGCGATAAAGCAAAAGTAGGGGGATTTTCAAAAAGGATAACATCATTAGGTTGGAAATCGTGGTTGTCTTCCCATGTTCGGCTAATACATCCACCACATCATTACACTCCTTGAATGTGTGTTGGATCCGGGTCACCTAGAAATCCTGGAGCTTCGACTTGTATGCAAAATTGACATGTGAGTGTTATAGTGGAGCATTAGATAAGATGTGTAGGAGTATCTGACAGTCCGTTTACACTTATAATGATTAGAAATTGTAAGCATTTGCAAGTAGTAGCCCATGATCACTTGTTATCGATTGGGCATCAAGGAGTTGTAGTAGTACGGCAGATGTGGTTCATGTTATTTCTCCCTACGTATTCGAGGGGCTATTATCATCGCCTTGCAATAGGGTACTTATTTATGTGTTGTGGTACTGAATGACTTGAAAAGAGGATTTCTCGGTTCATGGTTTAGAGGTTCGGCATTTAGTTCCATCGGAGGAAAGGAAATCAAACTATGGGTGATCAGACCTTTATTGATGGAGCAGCGAGAATTAATATTTTTGAACATAGTGGAATTCTCATTGCGGTGGGGTGTCATCATCCTTGTTGGAACACATTAAGGTTCATCGATGTTGTGTTCTCCTTGGAAATTTCATCGGGGCCGGATGTTGTGTAATGGTGCCTAAGTAGCAGTTATCAAAGATTGCAGCTTCAAAGTGAAATCAGTGTTTCTATTGTTGGTGGCTCGAGAGAGATGATCGTTATGGAGGCTCATAGTTTATGGCAATTTATTTGTTCAAGTGCTACAAAGATGGATTATGATTTGAGGAAACATTTTTGCAGCGAAGGAGGCTGAAGGACATAGTGGGAGGTGTCTTGCAGTGGTTTAATTGATAGCAGGTTAATAGCCTGTTTGGCCAAGCTTCTTTTTGGCCAAAAGTACTTTTTTTGGGACCAAAAGCACTTTTGGCAAAAAATTAAGGTGTTAGGCAAAATTTTGGAAGGAAACAATATGCTTTTGAGGAGACGTACAAGCGGTTCCGGATAAGCAGAAAAAAATAGCTTCTCCACAAAAGCACTTTTTTGAGAAGCACTTTTGAGAAAAATACACTTAGAAGCAGTTTTTCAAAGATTGGCCAAAACTAATTGCTGCTCGAAAGTGCTTTTCAAACTAATTAACCAAACACAAACTGCTTCTCACCAAAAGTACTTTTGAGAAACGCACTTTTGAAAAAAAATACTTCTCAAAATAAGTTAATTTTTACAGCTTGGCCAAACGGGCTGTAAGTAAGAGTAGCAGAGGTCTAGAAGTTGCTTAAGGAAATGGTTTAACTGAAGTGGGAGCGACAAAGTAATGTATGGATCTTGTGGCAGGATAGCCACATGCTTTGACAAAGTTTAGAGTTATTTGGGGATCATGGTGTACATTGACTAAGTCTATAAATCTCATTTGGGATGGTGGCTACTATGAGGGAGGTTTAATATGAGGGAAAGGTGTTTTCTTGCAATGAAGAGTGGTGTGCAAGCTTCATTATCGTTTGGGATGCAACATGATTCCGAGTTTTTGAGTGTATAGTTGTCACCTTTAGTTTTTGCTAAAGGGGAATGAACATGCTCTTACAGTTGGTAGGCACACATGGGCTCAAAAGTGTTTATTGATTTTGTGGTAGTTGTAATAGAGCAATGTCTTGGGAAGAAATCAATATGAAGTTACACATGTGGGCTATCTTCTGTAAACAAGTTAGCGATTTCTTGATTTTGATGATGTCCTACGAAAAGTCCACTTTCTACCAGCGAGAGTCATGTACTGCGATTGTGGCTAATCTCTATGAATGTTTTATAAAAATTTTAATAGGAGATTGAGATAAATTTGTCGGGTTAATGGTGAAAGATCATGGTAACTGCGAAGAAGGAGTTAATGTGGGTTCTTCAATTGTGTGATTAAAGCGTAAATCTAAGTGAGGGAGTCTACGGCCTATAGTGGGGTCACGTGGTTATGTGTCTTGGTAGTATCGAGTTATCGACACATTTATAAATTAGTTGTGACCAAGGGGAGAAAACATCAAGGGTATTACAGGAAAGGAATTTGATGTATGTGTGCAACATTTCACTTTATCAATTTGTCACAGTTGTTGGGATGACTTGGAGTTTATGCTTATTGTAGATGTGATGTACAAGGAAAGAAATTTATCTGATTGCATCTTTGGGAGTGTTCACGTGCTAGTGGAGCACTAGAGTTAGTTATATTTGGGACTAGGTCGGAGTGGGTGACTCTCAATAATGATTCTAGTTGGTTCAAGAATTTAAGTGCGGTAACTAAGGATATTTAATTCATTATAAGGCTCAGGAATGGATTTTGCTACAGAGTGTAAAGAATACTTGGGAATTTCTATGTTACCATCAAATCTGTGGTGCAGTGTTAGAAGAATGGGAGAAACACCTTTAGATTTTACCAGATCTTTCAGAACGGGTGTATCAATCGAAGATATTGTTGAGTGCACGAGGAAGGTCTAAGATTTTTATGGGTATTAAGATGATTTGGTCTTGTGATTTGGGTCACTCAGGATGGTGTTATTTGCAGTTCGTTATGTGTTTGAATAGAACTATTGTTTAAACGGCAAGTCAAGAGTAAATTAGAAGAAATTGATTCGGTTAGTAACAGTTTGAATTAGCGTGGTTGTGGAAATGATCAGCTCCTTCGATATGTTAATCTATACAGGTGATTCATGGATGAAAATACGGGCTTGACAACCACCGTAATTTGATTGAATTAGCGGTATTTGATTCTGATAGCCTTGCTATGTATAAATGGGTCGTCGAAGAGTTATGGCGGTTTAGACTTTAGACCACGACTCGAGGTTTGTATTTTCTACAGTTATGGAATTTAGTGGAATGTTGGAACTATTCTTTTGAAACAAGGGGAGTGAAAGGGGTTTTGGCCAATGGAGTGTTTGTTCTACAGGTTGTTTAGGGGTTATGATAAAATTCATGTACTCTTGCGTCGCAGCATGATAGGTTCAATTGGCGGTATGGAAATTGGAAGTTGAGGATCAAGGTTGCGATTCAATTTTGATAAGCATGTCGTGATCTCAGTGGATCGGGGGGAGCATTTACAATGTTCATAGTATGCTAGCACCATTTTTAGGAAGCCTGCGTAGGGTCTATTTTATGGCCATTGAAATGCAGATGCTTGACTAGGACCATAAAAATAACATGGTCAATGGCTATTAACATTCAGATTTTATACCTGATGCGGAAGGTTGTGGGAGTATGTCCCACAGGAAGATCGTATAAGTATGACGTGTTAGCCACTTGATTGTTTGAGATTGAAAACAGGTTTGGAGATTTTGGTACTGTCACCAGTGGGAGAGGTTATGACTGAGAGGCGTTATGTTCCTTTGGTTGTGCACTATGGGAGTTTGTTTTGGATTGGACAATTGATCGTATGTACCATGGGTAGGGTCACTGTGGGTCTTTGGAAGGTTATTGGCCTACTTTGGGGATGACCGGAATCAACTTTTAGGTCTGTGGGTAGACCTTATGTGGACGTATATTTTATACAAGATCATATATGCTTATTTACGGATGAGTCTTTAGGCGTGGTGGATGATATGCATGCCTTAATCTTTCTTAAGTGCTACTATTTTATGCCATGTGGGTTATGAGATGGCTTTATTAATCACACATGTGTTGTGTTCGTATGTAGATCTTGGTGTTATATGAACAAGATTGTTCTCGTGATGCAAGTCGTATATTGCACCTTAGTCATGCTCGAGTTTTAGGCGGTGGGAGACGACATAGACATAGAGGGTTATGGTTGTATGAGGAAGGTAAGGCTTTGGTCACTAGCGTTAATACAATTTTAAGACAGTTTTATTAAATTTTTTGGATTGATGAGGGTCGTTAGATGGTGGGAGATGAACGGCCATGATTCCTTGACACCAAAACAACAACGTTTCACACTTAATAGGGCAGGCCGGGTCTTGGAGTTATTGGGCTGGGTAAAATAGACGTGTTTGAGAGGGTTTGTTTGGGCTAAGACCAGCATGGCCCAAACACTGCCAGCCCTTACTTTTCTATTTCACTTGCATTTGTTTATTTTCTTCTTTTCTTTTCTTTTGTATTTTATTTTTGTATTTTATTTATTTATATTTTTTGAATTTTCTGATTTTATTGAATGTGATATCAAAAACTAAAAGACCCAAATTGAATCTAAAATTATACTAATTAAATTCTAAAATTAAACTAATTCCTAATTTAAGAGAATATCTGAGACAAATCTTAAAGATTAAAATAAGAAATGCAAAGAACCATTTTTTTGTTATTTTCTTTGTTTTTTGTAATATTGAAATGCGCATTATTTTGTATTTTTGGAATTATATCAATTAAAATGCACACAAAAATGAAAACAAGGCACACAATTGTGAAATTAATTCCTAAAATTTAAATGATAAAAGAAAAAAATCCTAATTTTAAGGAATTTTATAGGAATAATTTAAATGTGACAAAAATTACGTGCTCACAGCGGATCACTAAAAGCGGAGTTAAAGGCTCTGCTAGGAGGGCTTACAATGGAGGAGTCTTAAAAGTATTATTCTACTATTGTTTAAAAAGTGCATGAATGTGATTTCAATCATGATGTATCACGATCCAGATTTCCCACCATCGGGAGTCGTGATGGCACCTACTGTTGGGGCTAGGCAAGCCAAACACTCAAACTTTTTGAAAAGCAACACAACGGTAATAACAATAGTAAACCTTTAAATGAAAGCGGGAGTCTATATAACATAAGTATAAGAAAACTCAAAATGCAAAAGTTTTAATATATCACTATCCAAAACTGGAGTCGCTATCTCACGAACTGCTAAAGAATACTACAACAAAGTCTGAATAGAAAGAAAATACATATGTTTGTCTCGGTATAATGAAAACAAACAGAAATATAGGAAGAGACTTTGGCCTGCGAACGCCAGCTAGGCTACCTCGTGAGTCCCTGGACTGAAGTCAGCTCCCGCTCAGTGTACTACTGCTGTGGTCCAAATGCTGCTCCAGTACCGTGATCTGTGAAAAAAGCACATAAGTGTAGTATCAGCACAACCGACGCCCTGTGCTGGTAAGTGCTTGACCTAACCCCGACGAAGTAGTGACGAGGCAAGACATGACTACCAAATAAACCTATGCAATTCAATATACATATATGCAATAAAACGAAAGAATAGCAAAACTGAATAGTTAAAAGGAAAGAAAAACATGCTATGGGGGAGTACAACTCGGATATAAAAATCAGCAAGGTAATTAAGAATAGGACACCTCAATACTTAACAAAAACCAATAAAAACCAACAGTTCCGCGGCATCAGCCTTCGTGCTTTTACTCTCATTGTCACCCCAAAGCAAATAATACAATGCACGACATCACCCTTCGTGCTTTCCCTCATATAACTCTCAATTCACGGTACGGAATGACCATTCGTGCAAATATAATCAAATCGGACCACGGAATGTCCCTTCTTGCATAAATAATAAATAATGACACAGAATGACCCTTCGTGCAAATTATAAATAACAAAGGCACGGAATGACCCTTCGTGCATCATCACTCATCCTCACCCAAACAGCAATCACAACCAAATGGGCGAGGAAAATAAATAATATCAAGAAATGTCCCGGCAAGGAAAAAATGCAATTAAACAACTAAATCCCGGCAAGGGAAATAATCAATATATTCAAGTCATCCTGGCAAGGGATTAATCACAACTCTTTCCAATTCTTTTATTTCTTACTCAAATAGCATTTTATTGTTCGAGCCAACGCTCCACAGAGTTCACGAGTTCATAATTTATTCTCAACTCTTCACATTATGTAGAAGTCATTACTTAATTTGGAAGAGTCCCAAAATATACCAAGAACAAGTAACAACAAAGACCCACGGTCATACTAGACACCGGTGTGTAGATACTCATCACCATGCCTACACACCATACTCGATCATTTAGCAAATAACAATTTATAGCACTCTAATCCTATTTCCTCATGCCAAAGTTAGATCATACACTTACCTCG
The DNA here is from genome assembly GCA_032618575.1 of Nicotiana noctiflora. Classification (NCBI taxonomy): domain Eukaryota; kingdom Viridiplantae; phylum Streptophyta; class Magnoliopsida; order Solanales; family Solanaceae; genus Nicotiana; species Nicotiana noctiflora. Next base: position 8,261 of record JASVEL010001002.1, read on the forward strand.
AAAGCCCCAAACTCAACTCAAGCCTCTAATATAGCTTTACCCTTCAAATTCACCTCAAAACCGTTCGAATCTAGTTACAAATTACTCAAATGTATCAACAAATGCTAGTTAAACCAGTTTGAATGCATAAGAATGATTTCCCAAAGTTTTGCCCAATAATTCACAAAACGCCCCCGGGTCCACGTGGTCAAAAACCCGAGGTTCGAACCAAAACCGGGTTACCCATTCCCCCACAAGTTCATATCTATGATTTGTTTTGAAATCGGACCTCAATTGAGGTCCAAATCCCCAATTTAGTGAAAACCTAGGTTCTACCCAAAATCCCCAATTTCACCTATGAAATTCCTTGATTTTAAGATGAAAACATGATAGATGATGTTAAAGACTGAAGAAATTAGTTAAAGGTTAACTTACAATTGATTTGGAGAAGAGAGAGTTTGTGAAAAATCGCCAATGGAGTTTGTGTCTTGAAAGAATGAAGAAAATGGGTTTAAATTCGTCTAAGTATGGAAATGGACATGTGCAGACATGGGATTTGCGAGCTGAGGTTCGTAATGGCGAACCCCGACCCTGCTAGGTTGGGAATTGCGAAGAAACGTTCGCATTTGTTAACACAGCACAACCCTGGGACCTTCACATTTGCGACCCCATTGTTCGCATTTGCGAATCAGGTCCTGTTCGCATTTGCGAGTCCAGAGATCGCATTTGCGATCCCTGCCCAGGGCACTCCGACTTTGCTTTTGCGACTAAATACTCGCATTTGCGAGCCTCCCCTTTGCAATTGCGAAAATTGCCGAAGCCCACACAACAGATTTTTCTAATGTTCAAAATGCAACTCAACACCTACCAAAACTCACCCGAGCCCTCGGGGCTCCAAAGCAAACATTCACACAACCTCAAAAATATCCTATGGACTTACTCGTGCGATCAAATCGCCAAAATAACATCAAAATCTATGAATCACGCCTCAAAACACAAAATTCTTCTTTCAACTTTCATAAACTTCAAATTTCCCTTTTTTAGTCTGAAACACGTCAAACGACGTTCGTATTCAACCAAACTTTACAGATAGTGCTTAACACATATTTAAGACCTGTATCGAGCGCTGGAACCAAAATGTGGGCCTGATACCTATATTTTCTAACTCATTTTCATTTCAAATTTTTCATATCATTTTCAAAAAAATAATTTCTTTCAAAAATTCTTTACTCGGGCTCGGGACCTCGGATTTCGATTTCAAGGACACGCCTAAGTCCTATATTTTTCTACGGACCCTCCGGGACTGTCACATCACAGGCCCAGTTCCGTTTTCCCAAAATATTGACCGAAGTCAACTTTAACAATATTATAAACCAAAATTCTTCAAATTTTTTACAGAATTCACATATTTTAACATAAAACTTTCAGGCTTCGCACCCGGACTGCACACGCAAATCGAGCACACTAAGCGCAAGGTTTTCAAAGCCTCGAAAGCATATAAAAAGAAAGAATTACGGTGATGACCCTTTGGGTCGTCACATGATGCTAGCCAATAAATCACTCGCAATGTTCTCTACTCGTGTATGAACTGTGTAACATAATTATAATAAACTCCTTCTAACAAAAAAATTATTAGAAATTTAAGAGGATAATATTCTTTTAGTTGCCTTCATAATAAATCACAACTGAATCATACAATTTCGTATAGCAGCTAAGCCATAAACATAACCAAAAATATGAGTATATGATTTCATATCAAAGCAATACTCTCTATAAAAAAGACACAGAGATTGTTATAGGATCAATATTAATTTATATTTTTACTTTAATTTTTATTTTATTATTGAATCATATCCTTTAATAATATTTATGTGACTTCTAACAAAATTAGTACCAATTAATATAGGGTGTACGTACGACACGCATATCATAATACTAGATAGATAGATAGATAGATAGACAGACAGACAAATAGAACAGACCGACTAACTGTCGACCGACCTTACTCCTTACCCATTTTAATATACTTTTTCAATATTTGATTAATTAAGAATTCTATATGATCCACTTTTACATTACAATGCACTATATGTAGCATTACTTCCAATTTGAAAACTTTGAAGGTGATAACGAGATTCAATCTTATCATGAGCATCCATTATGAATAGTCACATTCATGCTGCTAAATCTGATGAGAAACAAACTAAAAGATTTTTTTCTCTAAGTTTAGACATAATGAGTGCATTAAAAAATGACACAATTACAAATAAGCCAACTAGTGGTGGTTCTGGCCAGTTTCTTTTACGATATAATATAGTTATAGCCATATTCAAAATATAAAATGCTCTGGATTGGATCAGCTTCATCTTCAATTCTCTCACGTGCATCTTCCTGAAATGATGGATCCGAAGTTCGGTCAACTTATTAATTTAGTTATACTAATTGGAGAGCACAACTCTACAAGTAGTATACATTATTTCATAGTCAAAATGTCACATTCTAATTAATGCAATTTTTAGTGAGATGTAGAACTAGAAAATGAATTCTTAATATGGCTGTGGAAAGGTCCACCTTTTACTTATGAGCTTTTTCTATACAATTTTAAGAGATGTAGACTAGAAAATGAATTCTTAATAAGTGTGGGGCAAGGTCAATTCCATTCATTTATGAGCTTTTTGTATAACCTGGTGGCAGTACGACATGTCCATTGCGTTAATAGCACAAAGCTTCATCTTCGATTCTCTTATGTTTCCTTCAATGATTTATCTGAAATTAGGTCAACTTAATTATTTAATTGGAGTAATTAGGGAGCACAACTCTAGCAGTAGTATACATTATTTCCCGTTCAAAATGTCCATACCTTTCATTTATGAGCTTTTTGTATAGTGTAGTAGAAGCATGAAGTGTGGTATGTCCATTGCGTTAAGAGAACAAAGCTTCAACTTCGATTTTCTCATGTTTCCTTAAATGATGGATCTAAAAGTAGGTCAACTTATTAATTTAATTAGAGTAACAGGGGAGCACAACTCTACCAGTAGTATGTATTATTTTCCGGCCAAAATGTCACATTCTTATTAATGGAATTTTTTATGAGATGTAGAACTAGAAAACGAATTCTTAAAAAGGGTGTATCAAGGTCCATACCTTTTATTTATGAGCTTTTTGTATAGCCTGGTGGTGGTATGAAGTGTGGCATGTCCGTTGCATTAATAGCACAAAGCTTCATCTTCGATTCTCTTATGCTTCTGGAAATGATGAATATGAAAATCGGTCAACTTACTAACTTTAATTAGAGGTAGGGAGCACAACTGTACCAGTAGTATACATTATTTACGGCGAAATGTCTCATTTTAATTAATACAATTTTTTTATACGATGTAGAACTAGAAAATGAATTCTTAAGAAGGGTGTGGCAGATCCATATCTTTAATTGATGAGCTTTATGTATAGCCTGATGGTGGCATGAAGTGCGGCATGTTCATTGCGTTAATAGCACAAAGCTGCATCAAGGTTCTCTCATGTTTCCTTCATTAATGATGGATCTCAAATTATGTCAAATTATTAATTTAATTAGATTGATTTCTTTCCAAATTTGATGAAATTTGCAAGATTAATATCTGGAATTATGACGATGAGCGTCTTATTGTCAGTATGTGGGTACTAAATATTCATCAGCTAAAACCCATCAAATACTAAAATGATGAGAAATAAAAAAATTTATCTCTGGAATAAAATTTATTCCACGAGTTAATTTCTTGAATTCTCATCCAACATATGAAACAACAAAGTTTTTACTCAGAAAATAAAAGACACTCATTTGGCATACCAACCATATTAAAAACTCATATTTTTTTAGTGATAAAGCTCATTTAAACCATACCCCCTATACTACCCTTGAACTTCATTAATTCATTTCTCACATGCCTCTTCCAGCAAATACGGATCTGAAATTAAAGTTACTTCAATAATTCTATTGACTGATTGCATTATCTTAGACGTGATCAGCTCATGTAAGGCTTGAACTTAAAGGAAGTTAAAATAATAATAATAATAATAATAATAATAATAATAATAATAATAATAATAATAATAATAATAATAATAATAACTCTAATCTTGTTAGAGTGCAAGTTCAGTTAGGGATATCTCTATAAATAACCTTTGAAGATACTCACACAAAATTGTTCACAAAGCTTTAAGCAATTTATCTAGTATGATATTATTTAAGTTTGGTTTGCTCATCACTATTCTACTCACGGCATTCACTAGTTAGTATTCATCGATCCCTCTTTATTGGTATAATGCAATACGACATTATTGTGAATATGCATGGATATATGTGTATGTGTTTTTATTCATGCAGATTGAATGTGCTCTTTAAAATAATTAATTAATAACTGTGATGATGAAATTTTCAGCTGATGTGATGTGGTTCTCAAAGACACAAGTTATGGCAACAAGAAATGTCGATCCAAATAATGTATCAGGACTCAGAAGGAAATTACTTCCACAACTTAATGATATACTACCTACTTGTGCGAATCTTTGTGGTATCTCTAACGGAGCAGATTGTAGTGGTTGTTGGATTTGCTGTGAATGCAAACGATCAACTTTCCCTTGGGAATCTGATAATCCTTTATTTTATCGTTGTCAGTGACAAAAAATTGGTAAATTAGTTCCCAATTGCAAATATTGCAGTGGTTGGTTTTGCTGTGAATGCAAAAAATCAGATTTTTTCGGTTATTACTGAGTGGGTGAAATTAGTTCCCAGTTGCACAGAAGTCTGCTAAAGATTTCTATTATGTTTTTGTGATTCCCTTTAATTTCAGTATTTCTTGTTTCTTGTACGAATAAAAAAGAAATTCAAATGAATAGTTTTTTGTTACGAGTATGAGCGATTTATGTCATGTTCTTTTTTATTATTTTATATATTTATTCTACAAAGGAATTTATTTGTGTTTCTCGTGTTTGTAAGAAATATTTATAGAAGTAAATATGACGTATCTATAAAAAAAAAAGGTGAATTTAAGTAAACAATCAACATGTGTCCTATAAAATAAATTACTTAACAATGGTTACATGGACTTCTTTTCGTTCATGTTCTTTTGATTTCATTCCTTATAGGATTTTCTTTTTTCAGAAAAATATGTTCGTATCTAATAATAATGACACCCATAAATGCAGTAAGATTTTAGGATTTTTGTTTCTTTAATACTTCTTGACTTTTTGATAATATTTGTTAATTTTTGCAAAACTTGTAGTTATTGCGAATAACAGAAAAGATAAGGAAAAAAAAATTAGATTTACTCGCTATGAGTATAAATTTTTCTTACTCTGGTTCTAATTATCACATATCTGGAGTAAGTTTATAAATAAAGATGAATTGCTCGTTTTTGTTAAAGTAAAGTTTTAGTTGATACAATGAAATATCTTAAATTTTTTTTTTTTTTGTAAGAAAGATAACATATTATAAATAAAAAGTTTACAGAAAGTTTGATGTTGGATGCATACACTGCATCTGATTAACAACTACTAACTTACACACATTAACTAAACCAAAACTACTACTACAAATACAACTACTTGATATATCCGATTGGTTACATAATCTTCTACGCAGCATCTCTCACTGATCTTGCTGATTAGAAGGCATGACAAAACTTGGAGGTCCTGAAAAAGTTACAGTATTCACCTCCACTTGAATTGCTTCAAACTTAGCTAAAGAGTCTGCACTGTTTTGTTCTCTAGAGACTAGCTCCATTTTTGGATTAAGCAGCTTTGTGAGTTGTAACGACCCGACCCGTCGTTACAGAAGTTATCTCCCTGTTTTCTTCATTTAATACTTCAATATTCTAATTTATATGTGTTTGGAGAGTTAGAAGCAAATCGGAGGGAATTTTGATAGAAATAAGGCCATAAACCTTTTTATGAGAAGAATAGGTTGGAAAAGTCAACCGAATGTTGACCGATGAGTTAGACAGCTCAGAATGGAAATCTGATGATTCGACTAGTTTCGGGGGATCATTTATGACTTAGGAGAGCAATCGGAATCGAATTCGGAGGTCCGGTGTAGTTTTAGGCTTGAATTGGCTAAGGTTGAATTTTGGCGAAATCCGAACGGTATGTGAGATTTTGATCCGGGGCTCGAAATAAAATTTCGAGAGTTGCAGTAGCTCCGTTGGGTGATTTTGGATATACGTGAAAAATTTCAGGTCATTCGGAGGTGTTTAGGTCGGGTTTTAGATTAAATGTTAGTTTCGGAAGTTTTAGTTTAACTTAGGCTTGAATCCAATGTAAATTTGGCTTTTTGGTGTTAGTTTTGGTGTTTTGAGAGTGAAACTAAGTTTGCATGACTATATGTGACATGTTAGTATGTTCGTATGCGGTCCCGAGGAGCTTGGGTGAGTTTCGGATATGTTTGGGTTGTGTTGTGCTCGTTTTTCTTATGCTTCGACATCGTTTCTTGAAGCATAAATGATATCATATTGAACAAATGAGCTCATATTACTATTTTGAATGAAGCATTAGATCCGTATCGTAATTACGGACCCGTAGGAAAAAGAATCATCGAATTTGAACATCGTATGAGGATTTTATGGCCATTTTACTAAAGTTGCCCAGATTTTCAGGTTAATGAAGAAACTGCCCCTGACGGCGTATTAAAAACCTGCACTATTTGCAAATCTTAAAACCTACATATCTCCTTCATTATAAGGTCAAATTGAGTGATTCAAAAGCCTAAATTTATTATAATTTCACAAGGAATCCATTGGGAGCAGTAAAACGCGTGAACAATATACTTATAATGAGCAGGTCGAGTTTTCTTCCAATTTTGGAACGGGAAGAAGCTTCTGAGGCGATTATTAAGAGAGAAATCAATGGATAATCGCTGGAGGTAAGTTTCTTGACTCAAAAACATGATTTTATATTAGAATCAACACTAAAATTCCTGAAATTGGTAAAATTTGTGAAGAACTAGGGCCTAAATCATGAAAACAAATTTTTGGGTTTTGAAAGGCCATTCGAACACCGATTTCGATAAATTTTATATGCACAGACTCGTGGAGAGACGAGGAATCCGTTGGTATGATTTTCGGAATTTTTTTGAGAAGTGGGCCCGGGGCTCGGGTTTTACCAACTTCGTGAATTGTTGCGTTTTTCGAGTAATTTTGATTGGGTTATATTTTTTTGACCCATATTTATATTGTTATTGTGGTTTTGACTAGATTTGACGCACGAGGCAACAAATTTGAAGGGAAAAGGTATCGCGGTCGAGTCCACGTTCGGCTAGAGGTGAGTAGTTAGTGTATATGGTAGCCTGAGGGTTCGAAACCCCGGCTTAGCACATTGTGACGCTAGTAGGGCGTGGCTCGCACCCCATGGCAGGTGCGGGATTGATTATGACTAGGGATTGAGACTTGGTCCATCCCGGATATGAATAATATGCTATATGCGGTTAAAACGCACACTGTGTTAGATATATTTGTGGGATGTAAGCCATGGTTGGGGCCTTATGCCGACCTGTAGTACCCCTAGGGGATAGATATATATGTGATAGCTTGGTTTTCTTAATCAATGATCTCAGTCCTGGTTTGAAATCACTGTTGTGAAATGCTAAGTCACATGTTCTTTGAAAATTAAATAAAAATTTAAGTATTTTCATCATGTATGAACTGGAACCTGGAAATAAATAATTTGAACTGTTGCGTGACTCATATGCATGTGGTGGACTGAGGATGGATCGGGCTACACGCCGCAGAAGATGATATAACGATCGGGCTGCACGCCGCAGCAGATGATATGATATTGCGCTTGGGCTGAAGGAGCCCCTCCGGAGTCTGTACACACCCCAGTGAGCGTCGTCGGCGTTAAATGGATCGGGCTACACGCCGTAGCGGTCATGTGCATTGCATTGCATTTTTATCTGTTTAATTATCTGTGCTAATTGTGACTTGCTGTTGTTGTTAGTTCGTGGTAGGTATTGGACTGTAGTTTAGCTTTACTTTCTGGCATTTCGTGAATTTCTTACCTTCAGACATTTTATATACTTTTTACTCACTGAGTACTTAGTACTCACCCCTACTCCCCGCACCTTTGTGTGCGGATTCATGTACGCTGGAGGTTTAGCTGAGGAGTCTCGTTTTACAGAGTTATCAGACTTGTTGAGGTAGCTGCTGACATTCGCAGGACCTGGCTACTCTTTATCCCAGTTTTATTTATATATATATATACTTTGAGACTTGAGTATTTCGTTCAGATATTATTATTATCAAGTTTTTGCTTAGAGGCTCGAGACTCGTGACCCTAGATCTTTGGGTGATTATTCAGTTTAGCTTTATTGTTGATAATAATATTCAGGTAATTGATTTGAGCTTCATGCTCGGGATGAGAGTGTAAATGGTCGGGCTTGCCTAGCAGATGTGTTGGGCGCCATCACGACTGGGATTGGGGTCGTGACAAGTTGGTATTAGAGCCTAGGTTACTAGGCCCCATGAGTCTTGAGCCGGTTGGTAGAGTCTCGTGGATCGGTACGGGGACGCCTGTATTTATCCTCGGGAGGCTGCAAACCTTTAGGAAACACTTCACATTTCTTGGAATTCTTATCATGCATACTTGATTCAGCTTGAGATATAATCTTTGAAATTCCTTCAACATGCCTGTGTACGCATCGAGCGCTCAGTAATATGATTGCCTTGATGGCTTGTGATTTCCTGATCGAGGACGAGATATAATCTTCGTGAGTTCATGTTGGGCCGGTCGGGAGGACTTGAAGCCAGATCTTTGTCTATGACACGAGCGCCAAAGTGCTGATTTTACAAACTGGTAGTATGAAATTTCGTGTGATCGGTATTGTTCCTAACTGTGGAAATGGCAGCTTAATAATGTACGAGCTGTCAGGTGTTAGATCCTTATTGTAATATGTTGTGTAGCCCCGAGCTATGGGCGTGGTGAATATTTATCATATCTCTTAGTTGGAAGGTGTTGTACTAAAATACTAGATTGAGGCAAAATAGGTGGGTTGATTCTAATGTGTAATTGAAGGGTATTTGATATATGTTATGATTCGAGCAGGTGCAACGCATGTCCAGGTATCAATTCTGATAATATGACTCGTGTAGTATTGAGATTAATGTTGTTGATATACATTGTGATGGCTTGTCGAGTTGTGGACATATTGTTAGGATGGTTTGGTGATTCTCTGGCAGGTGGATAGGCCAAATTACAAAGGAAATTCTGTCGAAATTTTTGAAAAACATTTGGGGCTTAGAAAAGATTTCTGTCACCTAAAGAGAGTAGGCTTAACTGTAGTGTGTGTATAAATGCAAGAGTTGCAGAAGAGTTAAGGTCTGATGATTCGAGTCTCTGTCAAGGCTCGCCAAGCATAAAACAATCCCTACCTATACATTCCATGGCAACAGACAGAAGGCAGTTTTGTCATTGTTCTTAACCCCAGGCACATTTCCGTTCCCAATAATCTCCATGAAAAGACTACCATGATTTCCGGACGAACCAAGGGAGTATATGACTTGAGATTAATCTCACTATAACATTGTGGCATCATTTGATTAAGAATGCTATATGTGGGTAAAGTGGCTTTGATGAATGGCTCCGAGCCAAGTTGGGGAGGTTGTTATTGATTAACTGATTGCACTGTTGTGTGCTATGTTGGTTCTATCTCTAAGTATGTTGGGAAAATTTTGATAAAGGTTATGGTGCATCGTAGATGTGAAAAAAAATCCTAGGATGATTTGAACTGATGTTGGTAAAGAATGTTCGGTGTATAGAAAAGAAAGATAGCTAAGTGCATCTGTATATAATCATGTTCTGCTGTTGTCAGAGTTCTAACAAGGCGCGAGTGGTTCTGTCCAATAAGACAGTTGAATGATAATTGAATAAGGGTGAATGACGCCCGAGAATAGTCCTGCGATGTTCAGTATTTTTCTTGTAACGGCAAGGTGTCTTAAGATTGTGTATGTGGCTAAAGACAGTGGTTCCGTTAGAAGGGATCAAGACTTGTGTAATGATATCTGAATGATGAGATTCTATGTATCTATATTGGAGAGTAATGATAGCGAATTCAAAAAAATCGCAAGAAGTTCTTCAAAATAAAGTATTGTAGAATGTGGTACTCTTGGGAAACATTGAGAGAGTATTCAGCGGCCTGTGAGCCTTAGACCGTGTAGTCTTGTGTATGAGTCTCGTGTGGTAACATGAGTTGAGATAATGTAGTGCTACAGTAAAGGCTAGTACTAAGTTAGAGATGATTCAGAAAGGAAATTGAGTAAATGGAACAACTTGTTAATAAAATGAAACGATATGATAAGGGTACGATTAATTACTGGTATGTGTTCGTAGTAATGAGACTCGCAGATATTGTGCAACAAAGCTCTTGAGTGCTGGCAATTGCGTAGCTCGATGTGGGTAAAAGGACTCAGTCCTGGCAGTTAAACTTACGCAATGAATTGGGAGAAAGAGTTTGTGATGTGTTCTACCGTGGTTTGAAAGTGAGTATATTCCTATTGGTATGCGAAGCTGGGAATGTGTAATGAGTTTTCTTCTATATGGGATCATGAAGGTCCTTGACTAGTTAAGTGCGTCGATGTTTGCGGCGTAGGAAAGGGATAGAAATTCCATGTTATCTTAGTGTGGTATGGTATATGCGATGTGTTATGGAAAGTTGATAATGGCATGTTCAAGGTTTTGAGATCAGTTCATAATATAGGGGAAGTCAAAAAAAAATTATTGAGCATCGCAAGCAGTTGCAGGTGATCAAAGAATCGATCTTTCTGGTGATTAAAAAAAAATTATACTGCCATTCTAGTGATTTGGCAGGGTATATGGTAAAAAAGGGACAAGCAAACTGTAAACTGATAATATCTAGTGGTATGGTGGTATTCTCTTGTTGGATCGACTGTGATGATTGAGTTGATGATGGCATAGGGAAATTTCTGAATGACTCTCGTGGTATGAATGGATGCTTGATGTGTGCTATGTATTCGTACAGTGTGGAGTGTGGAATCAGGCACAGTGAATCGTGTGTTATATAGGTGATGGGGACTAGAAGTTCTCGTAATCCGCCTATGCAGTGGTTGTATATCGTGTGTATCGGCACCGTTTAGCGATCATTGGAAGTTGGAAGCCCTAGTGGCTCTCCCTTAGCTCGATATGATGAATTTGAGTTACGATACTTGATTTCAGATTGGTTGTCATAAGTTAGGTCGTCTAGACTAATGTGATATGGACTATGTCGGAAACGGCACAAATTGCATAGCAGAGTGCATCAGAGTATGCTCCAGCAGGGTAGTTGTACCCAGGACCAGCGGACGACTGGTAGATATTTCCTTGTTAGTCGGGCCGTCATGGCGGATATCAGTGCAGATGTTTCTACCATTGATTCAGTTTCGGTATTGGGGAATTTTGTCAGATGCATTTCTTGTGGCCGAGCTTGAGGCTATATATGTTCATTGTAATGAGCAATTTTACTCGGTGTGCATTTCTTTTTGCGAGATTTATGCCTGGATCAGGTGGCACGCCGCCACGGGTTATTTGGATCGGGTGGCACGCCGCCACAGGTTTGGTATCTGGATTGGGTGGCACGCCGCCACAGGTATGTTGTTTTGAGCAGGTTGCACACCGCAACCGTGTGATATGGAGAATAGTTTTTTTTTCTATATGTTACCTTGTGTACGATTCTTCCTAGTCTCTGAGGAAAGTTAGTTTTGGGTACCGCTCGGCAAATGGCGCATCGGTTATGTCCTTACAAGATTTGATGGCGTATATTAATTGTGTCACCGTGGGGAGATTGATTGCTTGAGTTCAGACCTAAATCTGTGTGTCGCTGACTATTATGACCATGGTGACTTGAGGTGCTTCGGGAGTAATAGTGTTTAGATAGAATCATGAGCCGTGGCAAGGCCACGTGAAGTTATGACCTTTCGAGGAGGATTCAGGTACTCTAATTCTATGATGTGAGATAAGATCTCAGTTATGTGTTGTGATGATATTGAGGAATTTGAATTACAACTCTTTTATTGAGTTAGTTGTCATGATTTGAGTATGTTCAAGCATTTTTTATTGGAGCCTGTGTTGTGCTCGTCATGGCTTAGACCGGTGTTGAGGTATCATATCACCAGTGCGGTGTGATATAATCGAAATGATCGTTGGAGCAATTAATGAGTGCGGGCATATGTGGTTTTAGCTGGTTAGAAAGGTAATATCGAGGTTTGGCTCCGAAATCTATTGTGGTATCAGTTAAAAGGGAAATGGATTCATGAATGGATGACCTGAGAGATGGATTCGATATATCGCGTGTTCGGTTGCCGTGGGCAATATATGAAGGTGTTGGAATAAGACATTAGCTAATGAAAAAGGTTTCAGTTAGTATTTGGTTATCGTGGGAAATTGTTGTGATTAGAGGCCATCGTCTCGAGTGATTGGGTTGTTTGGTGCACCATAAGATCTCACCTGAAGTGGCGAGTATGGGCCATTACTGTTGGATCATGTGTATCCTGAGGATAGACGTGGGATTCGGAATTGGAATATGATTTCGGGAAGGGCAATGTGGTCTATGGTTCAGATGGACTGTGGAAGTTCAGCTATATTGTGGCATCGGACTTATGATAGATAGGGTGACGTGGTACCACCCCGCATTTATGCTTGGTAAGGTCATTCAGCTATTGAATTGCTTCCAGTACAACTCTGGGTACGCTCGAGGACGAGCGTTTGTTTAAGTTGGGGAGAATGTAACGACCCAACCCGTCGTTACGGGAGTTATCGCCATGTTTTCTTCATTTAATACTTCAATATGCTAATTTATATGTGTTTGGAGAGTTAGAAGCAAATCGGAGGGAATTTAGATAGAAATAAGGCCATAAACCTTTTTATGAGAAGAATAGGTTGGAAAAGTCAACCGAATGTTGACCGATGAGTTACATAGCTCAGAATGGAAATCTGATGATTCGACTAGTTTCGGGGGATCATTTATGACTTAGGAGAGCAATCGGAATCGAATTCGGAGGTCCGGTGTAGTTTTAGGCTTGAATTGGCTAAGGTTGAATTTTGGCGAAATCCGAACGGTATGTGAGATTTTGATCCGGGGCTCGAAATAAAATTTCGAGAGTTGCAGTAGCTCCGTTGGGTGATTTTGGATATACGTGAAAAATTTCAGGTCATTCGGAGGTGTTTAGGTCGGGTTTTAGATCAAATGTTAGTTTCGGAAGTTTTAGTTTAACTTAGGCTTGAATCCGATGTAAATTTGGTATTTTGATGTTAGTTTTGGTGTTTTGAGAGTGAAACTAAGTTTACATGATCATATGTGACCTGTTAGTATGTTTGTATGCGGTCCCGAGGAGCTTGGGTGAGTTTCGGATATGTTTGGGTTGTATTGTGCCCGTTTTTCTTATGCTTCGACATCGTTTCATGAAGCATAAATGATATCATATTGAACAAATGAGCTCAGATTATTGTTTTGAATGAAGCATTAGATCCGTATCGTAATTACGGACCCGTAGGAAAAAGAATCATCGAATTTGAACATCGTATGGGGATTTTATGGCCAATTTACTAAAGTTGCCCAGATTTTCAGGTTAATGAAAAAACTGCCCCTGACGGCGTATTAAAAACCTGCACTATTTGCAAATCTTAAAACCTACATATCTCCTTCATTATAAGGTCAAATTGAGTGATTCAAAAGCCTAAATTCATTATAATTTCACAAGGAATCCATTGGGAGCAGTAAAACGCGTGAACAGTATACCTATAATGAGCAGGTCGAGTTTTCTTCCAATTTTGGAACGGGAAGAAGCTTCTGAGGCGATTATTAAGAGAGAAATCAATGGGTAATCGCTGGAGGTAAGTTTCTTGACTTAAAAACATGATTTTATGTTAGAATCAACACCAAAATTCCTGAAATTGGTAAAATTTGTGAAGAACTAGGGCCTAAATCATGAAAATAAATTTTTGGGTTTTGAAAGGCCATTCGAACTCCGATTTTGATAAATTTTATATGCACGGACTCGTGGAGAGACAAAGAATTCGTTGGTATGATTTTCGGAATTTTTTTGAGAAGTGGGCCCGGGGCTCGGGTTTTACTAACTTCGTGAATTGTTACGTTTTTCGAGTAATTTTGATTGGGTTATATTTTTTTGACCCATATTTATGTTATTATTGTGGTTTTGACTAGATTTGACGCACGAGGCAGCAAATTTGAAGGGAAAAGGTATCGCGGACGAGTTCACGTTCGGCTAGAGGTGAGTAGTTAGTGTATATGGTAGCCTGAGGGTTCGAAACCCCGGCTTAGCACATTGTGACGCTAGTAGGGCGTGGCTCGCACCCCATGGCAGTGCGGGATTGATTATGACTAGGGATTGAGACTTGGTCCATCCAGGATATGAATAATATGTTATATGCGGTTAAAACGCACACTTTGTTAGATATATTTGTGGGTTGTAAGCCATGGTTGGGGCCTTGTGCCGACCTGTACTATCCCTAGGGGATAGATATATATGTGTGGTAGCTTGGTTTGCTTAATCAATGATCTCAGTCCTGATTTGAAATCTTTATTATGAAATGCTAAGTCACATGTTCTTGAAAAATTAAGTTAAATTTAAGTATTTTCATTATTAATGAACTGGAACCTGGAAATAAATAATTTAAACTGTTTCGTGACTCATATGCATGTGGTGGACTGAGAATCGATCGGGCTGCATGCCGCAGCAGATGATGTAAGGATCGGGCTGCACGTCGCAGCAGATGATATGATATTGCGCTTGGGCTGAAGGAGCCCCTCCGGAGTCTGTACACACCCCCAATGAGCGTCGTCGACGTTAAACGGATCGGGCTATGCGCCGTAGCGGTCATGTGCATTACATTGCATTTTTATTTGTAAATTATCTGTGCTAATTATGATTTGCTGTTGTTGTTAGTTCGTGGTAGGTATCAGACTGTAGTTTAGCTTTGCTCTATGGTATTATGTGGATTTCCTGCTTTCAGCTATTTTTATATACTCTTTACTCACTGAGTACTTAGTACTCACCCTTACTCCCTGCACCTTTGTGTGCAGATTCAGGTACCTGGGAGGGTTAGACGAGCACTCCCGCCTATATCAGAGTTTATTCGAGTTGTTGAGGTAGCTGCTGGCGTTCGCAGGACCTGGCTTCTCTTCTTATTCCAGTTTTCCTTTGTATATACATTATTCATACTTGAGTATTTGGTTTAGATATTGTTATCCGATCATGTTTAGAGGCTCTAGACTCGTGACCCTAGATCTTTGGGTGATTATTCAGTTTAGCTTTATTGTTGATAATAATATTCAGGTAATTGATTTGAGCTTCATGCTCCGGATGAGAGTGTAAATGGTTGGGCTTGCCTAGCAGATATGTTGGGCGCCATCAGACTGGGATTGGGGTCGTGACATGAGTAATAACCTTGATATTGCAATGGAACTCTTGAGTAGTTGCTGCAACTTGAGTGACATTTAACTCCCTACTGTTGGATTGGCTATTGGCCTGATTCTGAATGAGGTTGACACTAGATTTTGAGGACACCTTATGAAAATTTTTCTTTCGAACTCCTCCTTCTGCACGAAGGTTTTTACTCCATTCATGCATGCATAAATTGGTGTTGTCTCTCTGTTGTAGGCGATTGCTGCGTCTAACTCTCTCTGTAAGTTCACCTCTTGCTCTCTTTGTTCTAGTTGATTGTGATTGTCCGGTGAGGGTGGAGGAGATTGAGGCCTCATGTGACTTAGAAGATTGAATGGGAACACGTTGGAGTTGAGTGTTTGTAGAAGGAGATAAAGGAGTAGGATTATTAATAAGAGGAATATCTATATTAGTAGATATGTTAGTAGATATATTAGTGGGTATTTTGGCCGGTTGACAAGATTGATAAGAATGATTTTGGTTTTACCTAGTAGTTGAGATTGAGTGAGTGCTTTGCCCTATTTGCATGTGATCATTTGCTAGGGTTGGAGTGTTGGAATTAATGAGGGAAGAAGGAGGTGTAAGTATTTTAGGGGAATGATGATCGAGTAAGGTAGAATTAATAGAAGGGGGAAGGGTGCGATCATGCAAGTGTATGGGTATTAATTTTTCTTGCATGTGTGAGTGTGTGTCGTGGCTCTTTGCATGTTGAGAGATAGGAGTAGTGGTGTGGTCAAGACTTTCTAATTGGACCCCACTATTAGGTGCTATTGATTTGTCTTGCATGTGTGAGTGTATGTCGTGGCTCTTTGCATGTTGAGAGATAGGAGTAGTGGTGTGGTCAAGACTTTCTAATTGGACCCCACTATTAGGTGCTTGATTGCTAGTTGAACTTTGACTAAGAGTATTGTATTGTCTAGGAGTAGTATTAGTGTGATTTTAAAGTATTGAAATGATTACTATCATCCTTTAATAAATCAAACTTATTATTAGTTACAACTGTTAGTTTCATTGTATAAATAGATAGAAGTATATAACCATAATCCCATATGTAGTAGGTTTATAATATGTCCTAGTCTAATATGTAGTAGGAGTAGAATATATATTATATATAGGGCTCATTGTATCATTGTTAAAATACATCAATAATATATTTTTCTCCCGTGCTTTCTCACATGGTATCAGAGCCACCGTGAGAAATTAATCGTTGTGCTTCATTCCAACGATATCCGAAAAGAAATAACTCAATCACCGTGCAATTTTCTGGTAACCTAAGTGACTAATTGCATAAAAGTCACTAATTATCAGTGTTGTGCAAAACCAACACCACCACGAGGTAGATCACTCGTCGGCGACCAACCCTACAAAATTTGTAAAGTCAAATGATCAGCTTGCTAATATTTTCACCAAGTCCCTCACTGGTCCTCGTATTAGTTATATATGTAACAAGCTCGGTACATATGATTTATATGCACCAACTTGAGGGGGAGTGTTAGTTTCATTGTATAAATAGATACAAGTATATAACCCTAATCCCATATGTAGTAGGTTTATAATATGTCCTAATCTGATATGTAATAGGAGTAGAATATGTATTATATATAGGGCACATTGTATCATTGTTAAATACATCAATAATATATTTTTCTCCCGTGCTTTATCACAACAACTACATTTGTTTGATCATTAATAATAGAGCATTTTTTAATAGGTAAACGTGTATGATTTAAAGATAATTGAGTAAAGGGGAGATGATTAGGATTAACATTAGCCACAGACTTTTCCTTGCCAAAACTTACCTCTTTACGTACTTGCTTTGCATTTGCAATCTTGGAAGGAAATTGAACTAATTGCCATGAAGTTTGTGTATCCATTGCTTCCCCAGAAGTAGAAATATGATTAGAATTAGTCATGTTTAAATTCAACCCTTTGGATGGACAAGTTCTTTGGTTATGACCCATACAACCACATATAATACACATTAAATTCAAAGCTTCGTAGAGAATAGCTTGTTTGTGTTCACCAATGTAAAGATGAGACTTTAACGGTTGATTTAGTTGAACTTCAACACATAAACGAGCATATTGACCTCTTGTAGTATTAGAAGTACAAATATCCATAGATAAGAATTTTCCAACTTTCTGAGCCAACTTCTTTAATAGATGATAATCATAAAACTCAGTAGGTAATTCCCGTAATCGCATCCATATAGCAGAAGATGTAATTTGAGTAGATGAAGCTTTAAACTTAGGCTCCCATTGTCGCACAGATAAAAAATGATTTAATACAAACCAAGGTCCTTTTTGCAAAGCACATAATTTATTTTCCTCTTTTTGAAATTTAAGAAGAAAAAAATCTGAGCCTAAATCAATTAATGGGAGATTTTCAGTAGGTTGCCACATAGTATACACCTTTTGTCTTAGCAGTTGATGTTCCACCTTACGCCCATAAACCTTGATAATCACAGCATGTTCCCAAGGTTTATAGAGTCGTTGTTTTTCCTCTACTGTTAATGGAATAAAGCTAGAAGAATCAGTAGGTGATTCTATTTCTTCGGTATAATCAGAAGAGTCCATCCATGGAGTAGGGGACTTAAACTCTATCTGGTTAGGGCTATTAGTAGTTAGAGTTTCAAGATAGGACTTTAAAAGCTTTGAAGTATCAATCATTTGAGTTGGTGAATCTAGTTGCATAGCCGTATTCATAGTTATAGAATTTTAAGATGGATTGTCAGGTGGTTTTGATGGTATTAATGGTGAAGGAGATGAATGGTTAGAGGTTGGGAGTGTTTTCTTCATAGAGAGAGAATGAGTTTCGCACCACGATTTCAACTCCCGCTTCCCCAAATGTATTCACACATCACTGAATCTTCTATTTCAGTAACACTTGATGAAATATCTTAAAATTCAATAAGGAGATAGAGCGTTTTTCTTTTTGTTTGTTTTCTAAACAGTTTCGTTTTTTTTTAGATACTTGAAGAAATGTTATTATGTCTTTTTGTGATATTCAATAATTTAATTGTATTGGAAAAAATTGAGTTTACATATATAATTGATTGAAAAATAAAATGCCATGATATGAAAGCTGGTCAGAGAATGATGATTAGTAAAGAGGCACGAGTTACAACGGATACGAGCATAAACACAAGCATAGGTACGGGCAGATATTACCTATTTATATTCAAAATTAGGGAGAACGGATCTGACAGCACAAGAGAGTACAAATACTGTATTTAAGAAGCATTAAATAATGGAAACAGTAGAGAATCTATATTAAATTATAATAATTGTGTAACGCAATATTTAATGCCTTTAATTGTCTATAATGACCTTATTATGACAAAAGAAAAACGTATATGTTAGAGATGGCTATAAAAAGGAGAAGTCTGGTTATTTGTAGAAACAAGAAATATCAACTGAATATACTGATTTACTTTGTTTTCTGCTATCTATCTTATTGTTATCAAAATCAATTTCTATTATTCATTTCTTTGATTATCAGTAACTATAGTTCCTCTAAAATAAAGCTTTGACCGAAATTCTATTTTTTGGTTAAACAAATTGGCCCCGTTTCTTTCTTAACCTAACCTTTTTTGTTACATCAACAACCATGTCAAATGTTAATGATAATACCCAAGGAAACCAAGGCAACCATCAACTCCAAGGGGATCCACAAGATGTTTGCACTATAATCCATTCTCCACAAAGCTCACCTCGGCGTCCTGATAGATCTCACTCAAATAAAAATGCTCAATTTCACAACGATGAAGCGATTAATGAAGCTTTGCAAAAGCTGATCGCTCAACAGGTCAATAAAGCTCTTGAGGCCTTAATTAGGGGGGGGAGGGGGGCGAGAATCTCATACATTGATTCTTGATAATAGAGGTTGAAATATTCATACATGTCTTTTAGAACCTAAAATTTGGTAAGAAGGATTGGGTAGGAGTAAAGCATTGTACAAATGAGGGTTGATAACTTAAGTGTCTTCGAGTAGTTATTGTGAACTTTGATTCTATGAAATATGTGTTAATTTCTGCACTATATTGACGTTGTTAGACTTTTTGGTGAAGTTAAAAGTAGGAATTAAAAAGGGATTCGGCTGCAGGTATGTATAACTAACTTTGACCTTTGTAAAATCACCTAGCTTGGTGTTGGAGTGTTTGGTATGTGATTTATACGTGGATTGTTTGTGAAATTCTTGTGATTGGTATGGTCAAGTGTTTGTGGTTATGTCTTTGGATAAGATGGTGTAAGTAACTAGCAATAAACCAAGTGTGTGAATGTGAATGTGCTATGTGGTAAGACTTGTGAAACAAATGATGGAAGGAAATATTAATTGATGCAATTGAAACAGCTGTGGTAATAACATGTATGGATTTTCATGGAAAATTCTCATTGTAACATAAAATGTATATGAGATGTGGAATACAATGGAAATGGCATTGATGGCTATGAAAGTTCTTGAGAATTGTTGTTGTTGTTCCTTGAGAATTGTTGTTGTTGTTCCATGAGAATTGTTGTTGTCCTTTGTGATTTGTATTTGTTGTGGTATTGTTTGTGATTTGTGATTGTTCGGTCGGATCGGGTAGCGCGCCGCAAAACGAAGTAATAAGGTGTGGGTTGTGATGATAAGGGTGGCCAAGGTAATAAGGGTGAAAAATTACCGATATTACTATTGAAATAAAAATATGAAAAAAAGTGTGAAATCATTGATGTGAAAATGTTGATGGAAAAAAGGAGAGATTGTCAACTTATTTCCCTTGATTGTTTCATTTCACGTGCATTTAATCGATGATTCCTTTACTATTTGTCACTTGTGTATAGTTTGAGGTTACTCAGGCCAAAGTTTATTTATACATATCAATACAAAATTCAAACGTACTGACGTCCATTTGTCGGGGGCGCTACATTCGTGTTATGATTGTAGGTGGATCTGTAACAGGTACTCCAGTCCACCAACCGTAGATCCCTTTCCTCTTCCATCTGCTTTATTGGTGAGCCCATTTCCTCTCGGGACCCTACGTGGCTCATACCGCTTTTATTTCGGAGTCTTGTTTTATTTTTTTTGTAAGGTATAGTCGGAGCATTGTTACCAGCAAGTACTATATTACCCTGTTATATCTTTAGAGGCTTCGTAGATAGTAGATATAGGTTACGAACTTATGTAAATATGTATTTGAATGTTGGGCGATGTAAGTTGTAAACCTCTTTAAGTAACCATGTATGTTATGTATGTTTTGTAAAAAGGAGTTTTGATTATAAATGGCAAATTCCTTGATTAATGAGCAATGAAAATACGAGGTAACACGGGGGGTTAGGAAAGACACCCAGGTCCGCTTGACTGGGGCTACCATGTCGGGCGCTGATCATATCCCTCGGTTTGGGATGTGACACCTACCTATTTCCTTCATTTTAGAATTGGAAAAGAATTCAAAATGCACCTAAACTATTAAAAAGGGTTTAAAAATATCATTCATTCACCTATTGGGCTAAAAATATCCCTCTATCCAACTTTCACGTTCACTTATGCCCTTTGACAGTTAAGTCAATGCTAAATTAAAATTAAATTATTCTTTTTGTAAAACTTTAAAAAATATTTTTATTTTTTTAAACTAATGCACCAGTAGTCCATTAATTTAGTAAAGTCTTCTTCTTCTTTTTGTTCAATTTTTACAAAAAAGAATTTTTTTTTTCAGTTTTTTTAAAGAATTTGTTTTTGTAAAAACTGAAATAAAAATTGTAAAAATAGAAAAAAAAAACTAATAAAAATTTTTGTTTCTCAAAAGCTGAAAAAAATTTAAACTAAATATTTTTTTATTTTTGAAAAATATTTTTTTATTTTTGAAAAATATTTTTTTTTTCAATTGTTTTAATGAATTTAAATTCCATGCGGAAACTTCTATTAAAACATCTAACCAATTAGAAAGACTAACCCATATCTAATCGATTTTTGGATTAACCTGCCCCAAACATTGTCCCGACTTGAATAAAAAGTGCAACGGAAAAAAGACGCACCACTTCCATCTAACTCTGGGTTATCCATACCCCTACTGTCATATATTGAAACAAAAATACTTCAATTTTTTATGGAGTGTCACGTGCACCAGACTAAAATAATCCGTTTCTTTTTTTCACCCGATCCATTTTTTATAAAGAAGAAAACAACCCACAACCCGACCCCTATATTCATTTTTTCCAATTTGTTTATATAAAATTTTAGTTTTTAGAAAACAAATAATTTTTGTTAAAAGTGAATATTTTTTTTCAGTTTTCACAATTTTTTTTAATTTTTACAAATTTGTTTTCCCAGTTTTTATAAATTTTGTTAAAAACGAAATATTTTGTTGAAAATAATTTTTTCTGTTCTAAAAAAACAAAAAAAATTGTTACAAACAATTTTAGTTTCGGTTTTTAAATTTTTTTTTAGTTTTTAAAAAACAAAAATAATTTGTTAAAAACATTTTTTTAGGTTTTTACAATTTTGTTCAATTTTTACAAAAAAAAATGCTTAAAAAAAAGAAAAAATGAAAACAAAATACTTTTTTGTAAAAACTGAAAAAAGAAAGAAGAAGAAGGTTTTACTAAATTAGTGGACTACTGGTGCATTAGTTTAATAAAATGAAAATATTTGGCAAAATATTTTTTTCAGTAATTATTTATAATTCAGTATTGACCTAACAAAAATGAAATAATTTTTGTTAAAAGTGAATATTTTTTTTCAGTTTTCACAATTTTTTTTTAATTTTTACAAATTTGTTTTCCCAGTTTTTACAAATTTTGTTAAAAACGAAATATTTTGTTGAAAATAATTTTTTTTGTTCTAAAAAAACAAAAATAATTTGTTACAAACAATTTTTGTAATTTGTTACAAACAATTTTTGTTTCGGTTTTTAAAATTTTTTTTAGTTTTTAAAAAACAAAAATAATTTGTTAAAAACATTTTTTTTAGGTTTTTACAATTTTGTTCAATCTTTACAAAAACAAAAAATGCTTAAAAAAAAGAAAAATGTAAACAAAATACTTTTTTGTAAAAACTGAAAAAAGAAAGAAGAAGAAGGTTTTACTAAATTAGTGGACTACTGGTGCATTAGTTTAATAAAATAAAAATATTTGGCAAAATATTTTTTTCAGTAATTATTTTTAGTACAATATTGACCTAACGAACAAAGGTATAAATGAACCAAAAAGGTGGATAGAAGGGTACTTTTAGTCCAATAAGTGGATAAAACATATTTTTAAACATTATCCAATAATCTATGACATTTTGAACCTTTTTCCGTTTTTTAATTAATAGAATCTCCATGACATCTTCTTCTTTAATTAATTTGGTTATATTCTTAAATGGTTAATTTATCAAGATTAATTTTTCACCTTTCCATAAGGATTAAAAAAAAATACTACAATCCAGGGATGACTAATTTCGGGATTAATTATAACGTAATTTTTTTCCAAATAATTATAGGATAAACTCTTCTTAAATTTCATTCTGAAATAAATTATTCCTTACCCCTCGTACCAAACGAGCTCTTAGAGTCTAAGATTTATGCTAAAGTTAGTTGAGCATTGAATCAGGTAGTTAGACGTAAATATTCTAATATACCTACCCAAATATGATTTTAGAGTCCTCACATCTACCACAAATTGTAATCCTTGTCATTTATTTGATTAATTTAATTAGATTGATTTCTTTCCAAATTTGTTGAAATTTGCAAGATTAATATCTGGAATTATGACAGTGACGTCTTATTGTTAGTATGTGAGTCCTAAATATTCATCACCTAAAACTCACCTAATGCTAAAACGATGAGAAATTAAATTTTTTATCTGTGGATTAAATTTTGTTCCACGAGTTAATTTCTTGAATGCACATCCAACATATGAAACAACTAAGTTTTTACTCAGAAAATAAAAGATACCCATTTGGCATACCAATCATATTAAGAATCTCATTTTTTTTAATGATAAAGCTCATTTAAACCGTATTCCCTATATCATCCAATGGCGGAGGCAGGATTTCCATGAAAGGGGGTTAATTTTTTTTTTTGTAGCTAGTGGGAATTGAACCTATAACCTTATGAAAGTTTTGAACCTCCATAACAACTAAACTACACTGTTGAGTTATGTTAAGAGGGTTCAAAACTTAATATGCAAAGGTAAAAAAAAATAATTATACCTTTTATATACAATGTCAAGAGGGTTCACTATTGACTAAATTCACCTCTGATACCACCCTTGAACTTCATTTGTTTCTCACATGCCTCTTCCAGCAAATATGGATCTGAAATTAAGGTTACTTCAATAATTCCATTGATTGATTGATTGCATTATCTTAGACGTGTCAGTTCATGTAAGTCTTGAACTTAATAATAATAATAATAATAATAATAATAATAATAATAATAATAATAATAATAATAATAATAATAATAATAATAATAATAATAATAATAATCTTCAATAATTCCATTAATTGATTGATTGTATTATCTTAGACGTGTCAGTTCATATAAGGCTTGAACTTAAAGATAATAATAATAATAATAATAATAATAATAATAATAATAATAATAATAATAATAATAATAATAATAAAACAACTCTAATCTTGTTAGAGTGCAAGTTTAGTTAGAGAGATCTCTATAAATAACCTTTGAAGATACTCACACAAAATTGTTCACAAAGCTTTAAGAAATTTATCTAGTATGGCATTACTTAAGCTTGGTTTGATCATCAATATTCTTCTCCCGGCATTCACTAGTTAGTATTAATCCCTCTTTATTCTTGTAATGCAATACGACATTATTGTGATATATATATATATATATATATATATATATATATATATATATATATATATATATATATATATATATATATATATATATATATATATCACGACCCCAATTCACCCTCCGTGAACTATCGTAACGGCACCTGGTCTCTACGATTAGGTAAACCTAAATTGCGGAAGATAACCAAACTTGCGGATATCTTGGTATCCTCAATATATGACGGGGATCTCTTAGTATCCCGACGATCTCTTAGTATCCTCAATATACGTATCAGGATCTCTTAGTATCCCGCACCTCAGTCCAATCATAAATACGTACAGGGGATCTGTAATGATCCGACCCGTTATTACGGGAGATACCGCCCCGTTTTCTCCATTTTATACTTTCATATGTTTCATTATATGTGTTTGGAGAATTTGAAGTAAATCGGGTAGAATTCGGTTAGATATGAGGCAATAAACCTCTTATTGGGAAGGTTAGTTTGGAAAAGTCAACCGAATGTTGACCTATGAGTTAGAAGGCTCGTCATGGATTTCTGATGATTCAACAAGTTTCGGGGGATGATTTATGACTTAGGGGAACCATCATAATTGAATTCGGAGGTCCGGTGTAGATTTAGGGTTGAATTGGCTAAGGTTGAATTTTGGCGAATTCCGAATGGTAGGTGAGATTTTGATTTGGGCCTCAGAATGAAATTCAGAGAGTTGGAGTAGCTCCTTTATGTGATTTTGGATATGCGTGCAAAATTTCAGATCATTCGGAGGTGTTTAGGTCGAGTTTTAGATCAAATGCAAGTTTCGGAAGTTTTAGTGAAACTTAGGCTTGAATCCATGAGAATTCGATGATTTTTATGTTTATGATGGTGTTTTTATGTTGCGAGCAATTTTGAATGAAGTAATATAACATATATGTGCATTTGGTTGAGGTCCCGAGGGTCTCGGGGTGAATTCGGATGGCCAACGGGCAAATTTTGAATATGATATTGCAGCAGAAAAATTGCAGACAGTTATTTTTCTATGCGATCGCATAGACAAGTCTGCGATCGCATAGAAGGACCTGAAGGGGGTGAAATTTTACTGTATACACCGGTGTCTAGTATGACCGTGGATCTTTGTTATTACTTGTTTTTGGTATATTTTGGGACTCTTCCAAGTTAAATAATGATTTCTACATAATATCAAGAGTTGAGAATAAATTATGAATTTGTGGATTTCTTGGAGTATTGGCTCGAACGATAAAATACTATTGAGTAAGAAATGAAAGAATTGATAAAGATGTGATTAAATCTCTTACCGGGATATGCAAGTTGCTGTTATTGCTCCCTTGTCGGGATATGTAAGTTACTGTTATTGCTCCCTTGCAAGAAATTAGCTGATTAATTGTGTTTTTCCCTTGCCGGGACATTTCTTGTTATTTATTTATTCCCTCGCCCGTTTGGTTGTGATTGATGTTTGGGAAGAGTGATTATGCACGAAGAGTCATGCCGTGCCATTGTTGATTATATTATGCACGAAGGGTCATTCCATGCCATTGTTGACTATTTATGCACGAAGGGACATTCCGTGCTCTGATTCATTTATAAATGCACGAAGGATCATTCTGTGCCACGATATGTGAGTTATGAGAGGGAAATCACGAAGGGTGATGCCGTGCACTTTATTTGATTGCTTGGGGGGAGGATGAGAGTAAAAGCACGAAGGTTGATGCCGTGCAACTATTGGTTTTTCCTGTTTTGGTTAACTATTGTTGTGTCCTATTTCTTGTTTAAGTTCATGATTTCTTTATCCGGTTTATAATCCCCCATAGCATGTTTCCCTTCCATGTTAACTGTTTAGTTCTCGGTATTTCTTGTTTTCTATTGCATATATATGTATTGAACTGCACAGGTAGGTTTGGTAGTCCTGTCTAGTCTCGTCACTACTTCGTCGGGGTTGGGCCAGACACTTATCAGCACATGGGATCGGTTGTACTGATGCTACACTTCTGTGCTTTTTGCCCAGATCACTTTACTGGAGCAGCTTTTAGACCACATCAGTAGCGCATCTAGTGGGAGCTGACTTCAGTCCAGGGACTACAAGGTAGCCTAGCTGGCATTCGCAGGCCGGAGTCCCTCTTCTATATTTCTATTTGTTTTTACTGTATCGAGACAGAAACTATATATTTTCTTTCTATTCAGACTTATTTGTAGTATTCATTAGTAGTTTGTGAGATAGCGACTCCAGTCTTGGGTAGCAGAGTATAAACTTCCGCATTTTGAGTTTTTAATTTGGTTATGATATATAGATTTCCGCTTTCATTTCAAGGTTTGCTATTGTTATTACAGTTGTGTTATTTTTCAAAGGTATGGGTGTTTGGCTTGCCTAGATCCGATAGTAGGCGCCATCACAACCCCCGATGGTGGAAAATCCGGGTCGTGACATTCGGTTTGAGTAAGTTTTTTCCTAAAATGAAATCAAACTAAGTAAATCGATTTTTTAAATATTGGAACCAAACCAAACCAAACCAATTAAGTCGGTTTCTTATCGATTCAATTTTTGTCGGTTTTTTCGGTTATTTATCAAATTTTTTCTTAAATATGACACATACACTACCAAGCACATATTCCGACGATCATATTTTCAGTGTAACACTATCAAATTAATTGTTCTTTGAGAAATCTTTCATTTACCACGATATCTTGATGATAATAGAATTCAAATAGTGATGAATAGTTTAAGTACTCAATTAAAATCGATTATTTTTAACATTAAATAAATTCTTGTATTTAGCAAAAGAAAACTACCAATGAATGTAAAAAATTACAACAAGGAAGATATTTCAACGATAACAATTTCTGTTCAATATGATAGTGGCTTTCACCACTTCAACACCAATAACTCAACAATGAGAAATAATCTATAAACACATTATTAAACAAGAATAACTCACAAGGGAGGAGACTATGTGTAACAATGGCTTCAAATAATGGAAACCAACAAGGAAAAAGATGACATGAACGATAACCTCAAGTAATGACAATCAATAATGGAAGAGATAATACGAACAATAACTTTAAATAATGATAATCAATAATATATATATATATATATATAATAACTTCAGCTAATGATAATCCACAATGAAAGAGATAACATGTAATAATAATAGAGGCAACAAGTTCAACTAAAGCATGAGAGCAATTTATCAATTAGGATGTAACGAAATTATTTAAGGCATGTGAGGATAAACTAGCTCAAGTAGGAATATATTGACTATGAGAATCTAGAACATAATACTACAATTCAATGTAAGCATGAAAAAAAGTCTAAGTAGCCTAAACCGGCCAAATAAGACGTACAACTCGTGTACCCACTCATCACCTTGTGTACTTTATCATAGCACAAATGTATCAATCAATACCAATCCTAAGGGATAGTTACCCCCACACAAAGTTAGATAAAACACTTACCTCAACTAAGACAATTCAACACCTGAAAATAGCTCTTCCTTTAAAATTCGCCTTCATACAGTTCAAATCTAGCCAAAATCGACTTAATACTATCAAATAATGCTACAAAAATCAATTGCGATAGATAAAGCTAATATTTTTATACTTTTTTCAAAGAAAAGTCAACAAAAATCCGAGCCCGCCCGGTCAAAACTCAGGTCCAATGATAGATTCCGATGGATCATGACCCCAGGAGTTCATATATATGATTAGTTTCAAAATCTGAGTCCAAATCGAATCTCAAATCTCAAAACTCAATTTCTTATTTTTTAAAAATTTGACAAAGTTTCACAAATTTTCACTTTGATTCACTTGATTTTGTTGTTATAAAATCTAAGATATATTGATGGAGTATGATTAAAAATAGATTAGAATCACTTACTCAAGGTTTGTAGGTGAAAATTTCCTCTCCAACCTCGCCTCCTACCGAGTCTAGGGTTAAAAAGATGAGAGAATAAGTTATAAAATCCCATCTCGCGGCCCTTTAATCAGCTGCACATGTCGCATTTGCGACACAGGGTTCGCATCTGCGAACCCCCGCAATTGTGGATCAGGGCTCGCATTTATGAACCTTGACAGCCTAAGTCAATATCGCATTTGTGATAAAGACTTCGCAATTGTGAAGGTGGGTACTTCCCAAAATCGAACAAATATCTGCAATTACAAACTTAGTCCGAAATTTTCCACCTTCGCAAATGTGAAGTGGAAGTCACATCTGCGACATCTGCCCTCTTAGTGTCACCTTTGCAATTGCGAGGCGGGTGCTCACAATTGCAACATTAGAGCACCAGCACAACAGTAGTTCATTTATAAGTTCAGACCATTTCGATACATGTCCGGAACTTATCCAGCATTTGGGGATCCAAACCAAACATCCAAACAAGTCTAAAAACACCATATGAACTCACTCGGGCTATCACAAAAATAACATCTAAAATGATGAATCAAACACGAAAACACATGAATTTCAAAGTAAGGTTCAAGAACTTCAAAAATTACAACTAAATGTCCGAATCATATCAAATCAACTCCAAACGATATCAAATTTTGCAAGCAAATTCTGAATACCATAACAGACCTTTTTTAACTCCCAAAATCAAACAAGCTCGATAGCTAAAATTCAACCTACGATCAAACTCTTCCACTTCACATTGCCAAAATTTGGCAAATCAATACAAATCAACCTACGGACTTTCAAATTCAATTTCAGGCATATGTCCAAGTCCAAAATCATAATACGAAGCTATTGTAGCCATAAAAATATAGTTCCAGGGTCGTTTTCTCAAAGTCAAAGATTGGTTATTATTTTCTAATTTAAACCTTTATGTCAAGAGTCAAAGATTGGTTAGTATTTTCCAAATCAATCTGAAAGCTTACTGAAACAAAATTAACCAACCTCGCAAGTTATAAAATAATAAACACACATGTGTGAAGTATAAAAAGGAGTAACAAGGAGAAATTACATAAACAATCGATCGGATCGTTACAGATGATCAAGTGTACATCAAAATCGTCGTTACTAGCAAATTCTCTTAGAACCTTGAGCTAGATGCTCTATAGAAGGTGTACAAGACAAATATGGCACTTTTTCACAAGATGTTGTTGCACTTTTTGAACTCTTGCATACTTCAAAGATTTGAGAGAAGACATGAAGTAAGCAGTGGCGGATCCAGGATTTTAAAGTTGTGGGTGCTCACGGATAAAAATTCTGAAAGAAGAGGACATAAGAGTTTAGTTATGGGTGCTCAGTCAATATTTATTTAAATATTTTTATAATTACCTATATAAATTTACAAAATCTTGTCAAATTAATGGGTGCTTGAGCACCCAAAATTAGAATGAACATTCGCCACTTCAAGTAACTGTTATCGACATGGATGTGATGGAGCTACCGGATAGAGGAAGGAAACAAAGCAGCTCAGAGAGAAGTAGTAAACAAAGCAGCTCAGAGAGAAGTTAAGGAAAATAGAGAGACTCATGCTCAGCAGATTGCAACACTTGTGAAAGCCTTGATATGTCCGCATCTCACCCCTGAAATTGGTCCTTGTCCCCATATCTTGTGTCTGGTCTAGTTATTCTTATAAGTAAAGTCTTTTTCCATTTTGGCCTCTGGTTAGAAAGTAAGAGTGCGTGAACTACCTTTGTTTTAATATATTAGAGCCTTTTTGGCCTAATTCGTACGATCTAATGCATTACTCCTCTGTTGCATGGCAAATATCATCATGTTGGTTTTGCTTTCTTTGTGCTTCTGATGTAGCCACAATGGGGGGTCTTGTATTGTGGTAACTACCAAATTTATCTCATAGCTTTACAACTTTTCGAGTATGCCAAAACGGGAAAGATTGTAGGGGATGATTACAGTTCTATTGTTCTTATTGATTTATTTCACTACCTTATATGATGGTAAATTCCTGGTTCATATGAACATTATTTGTTATGATAAAAAAAGGCAGGATTTATTGAATAGGGTATTTTGATGATTAACAAAGAACGCATTCGACGTGTGCTAAGAACCAGGTTCTCGCAGACCAACTAGAAGTTCCTTTGCATGACAATAACTTATTCTAGAAGTATCAAAAGTTACTGCAGTCCGATATTACGGAAGAAATCGCCTACGGGATATTGCTTTTCGTCAACAACTCATTCTCAAAGTCGTCGGACCAAGTTTGTTCAATATCGAAGACCACTCTGAAGGAGTTGGTTCTTTGTGATCATCAGTATGACAAAAGTCAGTCTAGTTCATGTATATTATTAGGTATTTGAGTTGTAATTTCATTTCCTTATAAATATTACTGCTTGGATCATCTGTTATATTTTGCAAGTTTGAGCAACTTGTAACAATCATACAATAAGTGAAGTAGTTGTAATTTGGAGTTGTACTAAGTAACCAGAGATGTAATTCATTCATTTGGCTCATTTTTTCCAGTAAAGTTGAAGTTAAATCCTACTTGGTAGGTCGTGATTTTTACATCTTTTGAGCGGAGTAATTTTTCGCGTTAAATTGTGGGCAAAACATATAGTTTACACACTAAACTTGCACCCAAATCCCTGTTACACACCTCTCGATCACGGGCAACCTTTTACACACCCAACCTTTTAAAAGTGTGTCAAATACATACTACTTTTAACAGTTGGCAGGCGCGTGTTTTATACATAAAAGAGGCGAGTGAAGTTAAATCTATTGGGTCTGCACCATTATCTAATGCCACATATCCATCCTTCTTTATTGTTTAAAAATTTTAGAGTCATTTGGATGACGTTTATTCTTAATATTCCTTACCTTCTCCAATTTTATACCACATTGTATTGGGAAAAAGTCTTTTATGTCATGGCAAGACACATGGAATGGTCAAAGGGTTGACAGACAATAATTAAATAAAAGATGCGGGAAGACAAATTAGACACGGGGCGTAATTCAGCTACGAGTCTTGTACCTGTTTAGAACGGAGTGGGATGTAATTCTAAAGACAAAAGATACAGAAAGCAGTTTAGACACGTATCTCGTATTAATTCAAGACATTCAAGGGCAACGGTCAAAAAATATTTAAAACATGATCTGAAGACAGGAAGAAGTCCAAATTCAAACATTAAATACCTGATACGTTGAAGAATTGACATTTAATAGGAATGATTGTGTAACGACCTATTCAATTTCATTTTATTATTCATAATTATGTCATTAAAGCTTAGGTTTCATTCTTTAACTTAGGATCAGCTATAAAAGGAAGAAGTTACATCATTTGTATGACATGATCAACTATTGAAAGCATACTGAAATACAATTTTTCTTTACTGTTCATTCTAATTATTGAAAGCCAATTACATTTTTGATTATCAGTAACCCAATTTTTATCTTATTTTAATCGAAATTCTATATTATGGTTAAACAAATTGGTTCTGTTACCGGGAATCTGATAATCTATTCTTTCAAAGCTTACACACCTTACCTGTTGTTAACATCACATCAAACACCACCAACAATAACAATGTTGTTGGAAACCAGATCCCTCATGTTCAAAGGGATTTGCACAATGTTAATGTAGTTCCTTCAAAACCAACTTCTTCACACCAATCTCGTGAAGATACTCGTGAATCAAATACACCATTACCAAAAAGGACATTGAATGTCATCAATGGAGGAGAAGATATTTACAGAGTGACATACACGGCTTCAAACAAAATTTCTAAAGTGATTATCACACACGGGAAGCGAGTACGCCAAACCTTAGAGGATGAAAGTATGAGTTTTGATGGTGCGGATCTAGAAGGAATGATCACTCCTCACAATGATGCACTGGTTATATCCTTACTCGTACACGATACTAATGTAAAACGAGTTTTAATTGATCTCGAAAGTTCTGTCAACATCATTTTGCTAAGAGTGTTGCAGAAAATACAAGCTGAAGATAGAATGATACCCAAAGCACATACGTTATCAAGCTTCGACAATACAAATGTGATAACGATAGGTGAAGTAATTCTAACAACTTATGCTGCAGGTGTCATTAAAGAAACTAAATTTCAGGTAATTAATATGGAAATGGCCTATAACTTAATCATGGGGAGACCATGGATTCATGATATGAACGATGTCCCATCAACTCTACATCAAGTTATCAAGTTTCCATCGCCTTGGGGAATATGTCGAATTCAAGGAGATCAACAAGCAGCCAGGAGTATCAACGCTGTGACAAATACGAGTACCATAGGAACGGTTGGAGGCAATAGCAACCAAATTTCAACTGAAAAAACTTATTTAGACTCGAGACTTGATGTCATTCAGAAACCCGAAGAAAACGATTACATCAAGACAAAGATAGAGGAGCTCGAAGCAGTAATACTATTCGAGTAATGGCCTGAAAGAAAAGTTTACATATGAGTTAATCTAAGGCGTGACATGCGAGGTATGTTAATTGAATTTTTAAAAACTAATAAGGACTATTTTGCTTTGTCCCATGCTGATATGACAGGTATACCACCAGAGGTGATGACTCATAAACTCAACGTGGATCCATCTTTTGCTCCAATCAATCAGAAGAAAAGAAAGTAAGGAGCTTTCAAGAATAAAGTAATTCAAGATGAAGTTCAGAAATTATTACAAATTGGGTCAATCCGCGAGGTAAAGTATCCTGATTGGTTAGCCAATATGGTGGTCGTACCTAAAAAAATGGTAAGTGGCGAGTTTGCGTAGATTATACTGATCTATATAAAGCTTTCCCGAAAGGTTCTTTCCCTTTACCTCACATAGATCAAATGATAGATGCAATTGTAGGTCATGAACTTCTACGTTTTTTAGATGCATATTCGGGGTACAACCAAATTAAAATGCACCCCAATGATGAAGAAAAGACTTCTTTTATTACACACCGGGGGACTTACTGTTATAAAGTAATGCCCTTTGGTCTGAAAAATGCTGGTGGAACCTATCAAAGGTTTGTCACTAAAATGTTTCAGGAACATTTAGGAAAAACTATGGAGGAATATATAGATGATATGTTTGTCAAAACCCAGCATTCTACTGATCACATTTCTCATTTATCTGTCATGTTTGAAATTCTGCGTAAATACAATATGAAACTTAACCTAGAAAAATACGCATTTGGTGTAGCCTCAGGTAAATTTTTGGGTTTTCTTGTTTCTAATCGTGGTATTGAGGTAAATCCTTCTGAGATTAAAGCAATCGAAGAAATACCCGATATCCGTACAAATAAAAAGGAGGTTCAACGATTGACTGGAAGAATCGCAGCCCTAGGGAGGTTTATTTCTAGGTCTTCTGAAAAATGCTTTAAATTTTTCTCGACACTTAAGAAACAGGATTATTTCGAGTGGAATGAATATTGCCAACGAGCCCTTAAAGATTTAAAAATCTATTTGTCAAACCCCCCTCTATTGGTGAAGCCAAAGGAAGTCGAGAAGTTACTTATTTATTTGGCAGTTTCGGAAGTAACGGTAAGTACTGTTCTAGTTCGTGAAGACCAAGGTAAACAATCTCCTATCTATTATGTAAGTAAGACTTTATTAGATGCGGAGACAAGGTATCCGCAGTTGGAAAAGTTAGCGTTAGCTTTAATTATGGCATCTAGGAAATTAAGGCCTTACTTCCAGTGTCATCCTATTGTTGTAGTTACAACTCTTCAATTACGAAATATTTTGCATAAACATGAACTGTCAGGTAGAATAGCAAAACGGGCTATAGAATTAAGCGAGTATGAAATAATTTGCTATCAAATCCCAAGTACTTGCAGATTTCGTAGCTGATTTTAGTCAAGGGATACATTTAGAGGCAGAAAAAGAATTACAAGTTTTTAATACTGCAAACCCAGGGATTTGGACATTATTTATTGATGGTTCATCTAATGTAAATGGGGCAGGCTTAGGAATTGTTCTAATACGCCAACGGGAGAAACAATTAGACAGACTATAAAATGTCACCCTATTACTAATAATGAAGCAGAATATGAAGCTGTGATTACAGGTTTGGAACTGGCACTCGAACTCAGCATCAAGCAAATCATAATCAAAAGTGATTCTCAGTTGGTAGTAAATCAAATACTGGGGACTTATGTAGGCAGAGAAACCAGAATGCAGGAATATCTCGAGAAGGTGCGAGAATTAGTATGACTATTCGAAACTTGGAAGATAACGTAGATTCCAAAAGATGAAAATGCAGAAGTTGATGCTTTGTCCAACCTTGCATCCGTGGCAGATATAGAAAACGATGCAAATGCTTCGATTATACATATATTTCATTCCATTGTCGAACCTGATACGAACGAGGTGAATTTTAATCATTTGACATGGGATTGGAGGAATGAAATTATTGCTTTTTTTTGTAGTATGGAACTGTACCTAATGATAAAACAAAGGCTCATGCATTACGTAAGAAAGATGCCTGTTATTGTCTACATCAAGGAAATCTATATCGAAAAATATTCGGAGGTCCTCTAGCAAGGTGTCTCGGTCCTTCACAACCGGAGTATGTAATGAGGGAAGTACATGAAGGACATTGTAGAAATCATGCAGGAGGTAGATCACTGGTAAAATGTTAATACATGCCGGATATTATTGGCCTAAAATGGAGCAGGAGGCAAACGACTTCGTATCTAAATGTGATAAATGTCAGAGGTATGGAAATAATATGCATATGCCAGCTGAGTTACTACACCCAGTCATAGCTCCATGGCCCTTCATGAAATGTGGGATGGATATTGTGGGTCCATCACCTCAGGCAAAAGGTAAAGTTTCTACTTGTGCTTACTGATTATTTCACTAAATGGGTAGAAGCAGGTGCATTTAAACAGTTACGAGAAAAAGAAGTTAAAGACTTTCTTTGGAGAAATATAATATACCACTTTGGGGTACCAAAGGAAATTGTGTGCGATAATGGTCCACAGTTCATAGGAGCACAAATTACAGAATTCTTTCAAAGCTGGCAAATCAAAAGAATAACATCGACACCATATCATCTGGTGGGCAATGGACAAGCGAAATCTACGAACAAGATAATCATTAATAATTTAAAGAAAAGATTGCAAGATTAAAAAGGTAATTGGCTTGAAGTTCTACCAGCTTTGTTGTGGGATTATCGAACAACTACGAAAACAAGTACGGGCGAAATACCATTTTCGATGGTTTATGGTGCAGAAGCTCTGATTCCAGTAGAAATAGGAGAACCAAGTATAAGATATGATCAAGCAACGGAGGATTCGAATAATGAAGAGTTACGAGTTAATCTTGATTTGATTGGATGAAGGAGAGAAGCAGCATTAATAAGAATGGCGGCTCAAAAACAAGTGATTGAACGATACTATAACCGGAAAGCACGTCTCAGGTTCTTTAAAACTGGGGACTTTTTGCTCAAAAAGGTGTTTCAATCTACAAAGGCTATTAATTCAAGAAAACTAAGTCCAACAAGGGAAGGACCATATAAAATCAGTAACGTTGCGGGAAAAGGTACGTACGAGCTAGAGACTGTAGACGGCAAAATTCTTCTTTCACATTGAAATGTTGTACATTTAAAAAGATATTACTTCTAAGAAGGTAGACACGGTCAGGTATCTTCATGTCAAATTCTTTTTATTTTAAATTGTTAAAGTTTTACTAACAATTTTAGATGCTAGGCAAAAATCCTAGCCCGTGCCAAATGATGAGCCACAACCTGCATGGCAAAATAGAATACTCTTAAATTCTGAGCATAGGGTTATATCATTCTGATGGAAAAACATACGAGGTAGGCAGTCTTCATCTAAAATTGTGTCTCCGAGTCCTGTATATTTTCTGTTTCAGGAAAAGGATTGTCATGTGAGTGCTAAACAAGTGTTCAAGGCTTCATTCTTCAACGCTCAAACACTTGGGGGATTATACAGTATACATAGCTTCGTGTAGAAAAATAGATGCGGGTTCGTAGATAAAAAAAGATATGGGTATTCAAGCAAAAGTTGACCAAATTCAGCTAAAAATTACCACGTATCAAGATTCAGTTGTGAATAGCTACGTATACAACATTCTTCCATGTCGCTTTACATAAAACATTTTTCAAATGTTGTAAATACTTTCCAAACCCTTTCTAAGTATATAAAGATACGGCTATGGTTATGTGCTAAAACAGGTTACAATAAAAAAAACCTTGTATATTTTATATAAAGAAATCTGTTGCGCGAAAAACAGTTGTGAGGAAGTCAGACGTACTACAACGCATGTATCATTCGAAAATTTTCTCAAGTTCATGAATAAAAATTTGTCAAAGTTATTTTATACAAAAAAACATGTATTTCTTATTTCTTTCATTGTATTATAACATCTTTATGAAGTTGAGATGTCTTCTTCATTAAGTGTCAATATATAAAAAGGGCCCTCTTTTTATAATCCTCATGTTAATAGTCCATGAGTAGAATTATAGAGCATTCTCAAAAGATAAAAATGCAAAACTATTCTATAAGTCGTAAACACGAAAATAGGCATGAATAGAACACAAAGAAGTATTAATTAAAACCTCTAAAACATAAAAGACTAAAGGGAAATTTAGTCATTAAAATATAATTGTCTTTAAACAAATACCCCATTTTGGAAACCGGGGACTTCATCAGAAAAATCCTTTAAAAAGGATTATACCACCAAATATAAAAAAAAATGAAACTTTTTTAACTGGTCACTGGGGGAGTTGGAACATCAGAGGTTGCAATAGGAGCAGTAGCCACGGGAGCCTCAAGTTCCATAGGCCGCGATGAAAGTGATTCACCCTCAGACACTTGAACCACTACTCCAGTCGCTCCAGTAGCAGCTTCACAATCCACCAGCTTGTTGCTTTAGGAGTTCCGCACATTGGAGAAGAAATCTCAATTGGTTGCTCAGGAGTGTCAACAGGTTGGTTACTCTTCTCAATCGCATCTTAGATTTTGGCTAATTCAGATTGTAAGTTAAAATTCTCTTGAGTAGCCTCTAATAATGCATCATGACGCGATCTAAGAAAAGCCCAATTGACCTCGTAATTGAAATTCTCTGCAAAGGAATTATATTCCTTATACAAGTTTCCATAATCCTTTTCCCATGTAGCAAGAGTGTTTTTCATTGACTCTTGTTCAGCTAGTTGGAAATCAAGGGAAGTCTTGAGTGTGGTGTTGTAACTCTCTAAAGCATGAACTTTGTCTGAAGAAATTTTCAAGTCAACCCGAGTTTGATTCAAGTTCTGCTCCAACTCTCTGTCATATTCCTCTTTTCTCTTCATAAGTGCTTTAAGCCCCTTGATTTCTTCATTAGCCCTTGACAATGATTCATTTAAAGTATCTTTATACTTTTTGACATGACTTAAGGCGGGCTGAGAGATCCCTAAGTCAGTGGATAAAGTGCGATTTTGTTGCTCCAAATGGGCTTTGTCATCTCGAAGTTCACCAATGTTCATTAAAGCACCTTCATATTGCTCCTTCCAATTTTGAGCTTCAAGCTGAGCTTCTTCAATGGCCTTTGCGGATTCCCGAGCCTTTCTTTCCAAAGATGTAATCCTTCCCATTAGCCCAGTACCAATCAAATTAGCCCACAAATATAAGACGTAAAAATAAAAACATAAGATGAAAGGAGAGCTAATACTCAATTTGAAAAAAATTACCTTTAAAGTTGAATGAACTATGTAATTCATCAAAGTTAAGCAGCTATGGCTTTGCATCTTTCTACTCTCTATATCTCCGATTAAGGGCTCAAGCCAAACATCAGCACTACCAATCTTCCTCAAAAGGCTATGAGTGGCAAGTACTTCAAGTGCGACTTTTCTCATAGTCATACCTCTGCTACTCGGGCCAGTTTTCGAATGCACTACAGAGGAAGAAGTGGCGGTGGAAGGAGGAGTAGTAGAAGAGGAAAAAATGGTAGAAGGTACGGGAGCCAAAATGGGAACAGACACGGGAGTTGAAATTGATACGGAAAGGGAAGCACTCACCATAAGTGAAGGAGCAAAAGAAGCCAACGAGGGACCAAAAAGACTTACAGTTGGAGATGATGTAAAAGAGATAGGAGAAATGGGAATTGAGGAAGATAAGGGAACTTAATTTAGAATTGGACCCGGCTCTCCATCTTAGAAATTGTTAATAGAAAGATA
Source organism: Nicotiana noctiflora (assembly GCA_032618575.1). NCBI lineage: Eukaryota > Viridiplantae > Streptophyta > Magnoliopsida > Solanales > Solanaceae > Nicotiana > Nicotiana noctiflora. Next base: position 46,528 of record JASVEL010001002.1, read on the forward strand.
GTGAGCAGACTCACTAAAGTCTACTGGTGCAGCCTTTCTATCAATCAGAACAGGCTCGGCAGGGAAGGCACGAGCAGGAGCATCCTCAATCTCATTCCCCTAAATAACACGTCTCCTTGCGCTTGGCCTGGGTAACGGCAGGGTACCATCTTCTTCTTCATTATTAGCATCAACTGCCAATATTTTTCTCTTTGCTGCTATTAAAGATTTAGACTTGTCTAAGTCAAGAGAAGCATTGGTAGTAGTGCGCATAGCTAAAGCTACATCAGGTAACATCCCTCTTATGCCGAACCCTGATAACAAAAAGGGGGGATGAATTCATTTTATTAAAAATTGTATTTACTGTGTGTATTTAAGAATAAAAACATACAAACCATGTGTTTTCACTTTCCAATCATGAAGAGAGGAAATAGATTTCCAAGTCATTTCCTATCTGGGAGCAACTTTCAAAATTATATCTACCCAACCACAAAAATTAGGAATAGGCTCCACATCTCCCATGGTTGCTACAAAAAAACAAAAAGGGATGAGATCAAAGAGAAAATCAAAATCTCTAAAAATAGACATGGAAAAATAAATAGAAGCTTACGTGCAAAGTTCAAATTCTCAGGGAAGGGAATGTTGTTTCACCCAGCAAATCCACAGTGTGAACAGCAATGTAACAAAGATACCATCAACGGTCATTAACATCGTCAAGGTTTACTAAAGCCTTTTTACTCCTCGCAGTTAAGGTAAAAAAACCATGACGCATCAAGTTGGGATGGTGTAAATGAATAAGATGGGTAAAGGTAAAGTCGATTTTGGCTTTTGTAGATAAAAATCTCAAGCAAGCCACTGCCCTCCATACGAATGGACCAACTTGACCTAAGGAGATGTTGAAAAAAGGGCAAAAATCAAGGATAACTGGATCTATGGCAGGCTTTAATCCCCAAGTAAAAGGATAGGTATAAACAAAGGAATATCCATTCCTAAAAGAAGAAATCCTCTGATTTATAGTAGGAATTGATAGGCGATGACTTTCCTTCCAATAACAATCTTTCCGAATAGTTGGGATTGAGAGTTCAGTTATAAGAGAAGGATAAACATCAATTTCTCTAGTTTTTCAAATTGTTTTTGAAGCGATGTTCTATCACCCACAAACGATGAATCATTTGGTACAATATCTTCAACTAAGGGTTCTTGAGAAGGGTCGAAAATTTCTTTACCTTTAGAAGAAGATGTTTTAGATGAAGAACCTTTGACATTCGGGTTCGGAGAAGGAGGAGGATTGCCAGTTGAATCTCCACGTGTGGATCTTAAATTCCGAAGTTTCTCCCTTTTATCTCTATTGTGCCTAATTGGAGTAGGAGCATTGGGAAATTGGTCAAGAATTGGAACTTTTCTAGGGTTAGGGTTTTAAGATGTCATTGTTGGATAAATTTTTTTTTACAGAGGAAAAGTAAAAGGAAGCAAGAAGTCACTTGATAAAGAAGAAAACTGAGGAAGAAATAATCAAAAGGGTATAAGGAAGCAACTGGCGAACTAATAGGTATAATGATGAAAAGACTGTATTAAAAAGAACTGTCACTTCTTGAAAGGAAAGGTTGAAAAAGCCGAGAAAGATGGAGGTAGAGTTGCAGAGTTAAATCAGAAGATGACACGTGTAAGGAGCATTAAAAGAACAAGACAAGTGAAGCGTCAGTGTTAATTATGATAAAAATACCACTTCCACTTTCCAATTGTTTAACGGATAAATAAAAGGAAAGTGGGGGGACTATCTGTATTGAGAAAAAGTTTTTTATGACGTGACAAGACACGTGGAATGGTCAAAGGATTGACGGACTATATTAAATAAAAAATGCGGGAAGACAAATTAGACACGGGATGTAATTTAGCTACGAGTCCCGTACCTGTTTAGAACAGAGTAGGATGTAATTCTAAAGACAAAAGATACAGAAAGCAGTTTAGACACGTATCTCATAGTAATTCAAGACATTCAAGGGCAACGGATCAAAAAGCATTTAAAACATGGATCTGAAGACAGGAAGAAATTCAAATTCAAACATTAAATACCTGATACATTGAAGAATTGACATTTAATAGGAATTATTGTGTAACGACCTATTCAATGTCACTTATTACTCATAATTATGTCATTAAAGCTTAGGTTTCATTCTTTAACCTAGGATCAACTATAAAAGGAAGAAGTTACATCGTTTGTACGACACAATCAACTATTGAAAGCATACTGAAATATAATTTTTTTTACTGTTCATTCTAATTATTGAAAGTCAGTTACATTCTTTGGTCTCTTGATTATCAGTAACCCGATTTTTATCTTATTTTAATCGAAATTCCATATTTTGGTTAAACACACATTAATGATGATTAATACATATAATATTACACTAATCTGTCCGCAAATTAATAATTGGTAGATTGTTAAAGAATGAATTTGTTCAAGTTGGAGATGTAAGCAAAGTATTATATTGAAGATCTCAGTTGATAACAATCGTCGGAGCTCCGATGGTAAGGCAACCGTGAAACAAACAAACAACATCAAAACTATGGGTCGCCGATGTCTTTAATTTTCCGATCAATATTTAGATGAAACAAAAAAGTGAGAAGATGAGACACAAAAATTAAATAAAAAATGATAGAGAAGTTCCGTTTCTTGTCAAAATTCGGCAGAACTAGCAAAGATCTGACCATTCTTCCGCTAGTTTCCTCCAGATCCGATTATCTGATTATCTGGAATCGAGTAGTTTGGTGGCTAATAGTTGTGGCAAAGGAGTTGGCCAGCAATTGGGTGTGAAGTGAGCAGATAATGGAGGAAATGGAGGACATGTGATTTGGAGAGATTATTCCAGTGGATTCTAACGGAGGAACAAATTTTAATGGAGAAGTTGACTATGAGTAGGGTAGGGAAAGATGAGAGACGGGTTGGGGAGGGGGGTCTTTTGATTATTTTTATTTTTTAAAGAAAACATATTAATTAGGGTGGAAATGAGTATTTTATTTTTTTCTTGAGTTATGACACGTGTCAAGACTTAATTGGTGCGTGATATCACACATAATTTGGCAAACTGGTCAAGAAAAAAGTAGTGTGTCTTAGACACATTTTTAAAAGATTCAGTGTATAAGATGATTTTTGTCCATAAAAAGTGTGTAATATAGATTTGGTTCATAGTTCAGGGGTAAGTTACGTATTTTGCCTTAAATTGTGTATTCATTACTTTCCTGTACTTACTACACGTACGAAATTATGTAAAGAACCAATATCTGGTGAGTGCAGTGCGGTTAAAGAGCTACCAAATTAAAAGTTTTTCTTCTCTAAGTATAGACAACAGTTGAGGATGAGTGCATTTAAAACTGACACAGCTCCAGATCGGCCAGTAACCTTCATCTACAATTCCCATGTACATTTTCCTAAAACAATGGATCCGAAATTAGTTCAACTTAATAATTTAATAGAGTAATTTGGGACATTACATCTCAGTCACAATATCACATTCTAATGAATGCAGCCCTTTTTTATTAATTTGAGGTGTAGAACTAGATTTGAATTCTTAAGAAGGTGAGTCAAGGTCAATAACTAATTGCATTGATTAGTTTTTAGTGTAGCCTGCTGGTGGCACAAAGTACGGCATGTCCATTGCGTTAATAGCACAAAGCTCTCATGTTGTAATATTTCCTTGTGGTAGCAACTTACAGATCGGCTCGCAATAGCAGCTTACAAATAACTTACAAGCAACATACACAATATCTTACAAAATAATTTGCTTTCTTTTGTATATAGAGGAGATTTTAGTTCATTATGTATATCAATCTTTCCCTCTCTCTATACTTGTCTTTGTTTTATTACTTTATATTCTTTATTTTATAACACCACCTAATTAATGTTAAAATGATCGATGAGAGGAACTTTCATCTCTGGAATAAAGTTTATTCCAGTATGGCTTAAAAAGACCACCCTTGAATTGTCACGCGCCTCTTCCAGCAAAAATGGATCTCAAATTAAGTTTGCTTAACAATTCAATTGATTAATCACGTTATCTTAGACGCGGTCAGCTAATGAAAGGCTTGAACCTTATTAATAAGGAAGTTAGAAAAAATAATAATAATAACAATTAACAAAAACAACTCAAGTCTTGTTAGAGTGCAAATATGGTCTATATATATATGACCATTGAATACGTTCACATATATAGATCACAAAGCTTGAAGTAATTATCTAATATGGCATTATTTAAGCTTGGTTTGGTTATCACTATTCTTCTCACGTCATCCACGGGTTAGTATTCATCTCTCTTTATATTGCAACCCTATATTATTGGGCTTGTCGATATGTATGTAGTCACACACACACATAATACATATATTTATTTAAATGTGTTTCTTTTCCATATTATACCGGTAATAACTTGATTTTCTAACAGTAATGATGAATCTTTTCAGTAAATGTGATGTGGCTCTCAAAGACACAAGTTATGGCATCAAGAAACTTCGATCTTAATCTATCAGGATTCAAAAGGAAATTACTTCCACAACTTAATGCTAAGTTATTAACTTGTGGGAGTCTTTGTGGTATCTCTAATGGAGAAGATTGCAGTGATTGTTGGATTTGCTGTGAATGCAAAAAATCAGATTTATACCCTTGGGAAATTTTAAATCCTCTTGTTTACCGTTGTTACTGAGTGCGTAAAATTAGTAAATTAGTTCCTAATTGCAGAGAAGTCTGCTAAAGATTTCTATCATGTTTTTGTGATTCCCTTTAATTTCAGACGTATTTCCTCTATTTCTATTATGTACGAATAAAGAAGAAGTTCAAATGAATAACTTCTTATTTACTGTTCTATGTGATGTTCTTTTTTCTTGTTCTATATATTTATTCTACAAAAGAATTTATTTATATTTCTTGTGTTATGTAAGAAATATTTCTAGAAGATTATTCAAATGGTCACTCTATTATTCCAAATTATCTCTTAAAGTTACTTTACTTTCGTTTGTAACAACAAAGTCACTCAAACTATGTCTATTACACTCGGAAGATCACTCAACTAGATTTTTCAAATTTTAAATTGTTAAATACCTATTTAACCCTCTAAAGTGTAAAAATTTATCTACTTCTTATTTTTTTTAAACTTTTTAATATTATAATTTTTCCTTTTTAATTTATATTATTGACCAACCTACACAACAACAACAACGACCCAGTGAAATCCCAATAGTGGGGTCTGGGGAAGGTAGTGTGCACGCATACCTTACCCTATGCTATTTCCGAAAGACCTTCAATACAAGAAGACAAAAAGAAGACGAAAAGAGGCAATATATCGGTACCTTCAATATAAACCATAGAACAAAGAATAGCATCACCAGAACCAGAAAATAAGTGAAAAGTAAAACAATAACCAGTAGATAAAGCACATCAAAGAGGAACGAAAAAGTAGCGTGTTTTTATGATTGGAACAAGTTTGTATGGTATTTTTAAATAGTTTGGTGTTTTTGGTTGAGGTCTGGGGGGCCTCGGGATGGATTCGTGTGGTTAAACGGGCTAATTATCATGTTGGAAGATAGTAGGTTTTTTCAAAAAAAATTGCAGAGGAAATTAAGCCTATGCGATCGCATAGACCATGTCGCGATCACATAGAGCCGGTCAGTAGAAAAACGCGATCGCATGGGTGACTCCGCGTTCCCATAAGAGGAAATTCAGGGGAGTTTGATTTTGCACTACGTGATCGCATAGTAAAGGACGCGATCGCGTAGGGTTGAGTAGCAATGCAGTGCGATCGCATTCGACCTGCTACGATCGCATAGAAGGATTTTAAAATTTTGAAATTTTGTTCATCGCGATCGCATGCCTAGGGCTACGATCGCATAAGGTAAAATTGTGCGGAACAGAAGGCTTTTAATGAAATTTCAACCGCGAACCCCTTATTATTTCTTCAATTTTTGTACTACGTTGAGAGTTAATTGATATAATTTGAAGGGGATTTCATGAGAAAGTGATTGGAGGTAAGTGTCGTGGCCTTAATACGTCATTTACTCAAAGAATCTTCCATTAATTCTTTGAATTTGGGTATAAATTGAAGAAGTTAGGGCTTGGATTTTTGCTATGTAAGTTTGCGATTTGGTGGCCCATTTGAACTCCGATTTTGATAAATTGTATATGTACGGACTCGTGGCGAGATGAGGATTCCGAAAATATGAATTTCGTGATTTTTTGAGAAGTGGTCCTGGGGCCCGGGTTTTGCCAACTTCATATTTTTGGGTGTTTTTCGAGTTCTTTCGATTTGGTTATGTTCCATTAGCTTATTGTAACTTATTCCTTGTGGTTTTGGTCAGTTTCTACACTCTACATGGTCGTTTTGCGAGGAAAGCGCAAGGCGAGCTAGGATTTTGGCCAGTTTGAGGTGAGTAATGGTTATGAATGATATACTTAGGGTTTGAAATCCCGTATTTGCACTATACGGTGCTATGTGAGATGAAACACGCATCGTTTGATGAGCGTGGTGATATTGTGGCTGGGGATTCGGACTTGGTACATCACGATTGATGGTTTACTGTACTTATCGACGGAGACTGAGCTTATATCCATACATTTTAGGCTAGTTGACATGTTTGGGGCCTTGTGCCGATCTGTAGAACCCTCAGGGGAGACCGTTGAGCTAAATGACCACACTTTACCTGTTAAACACATACTTTCAGTCCTATTCTAAAGCTGTAAAAAATAATATGAACCGATATTAGCACAATGCCCTCTAAATGAGAATACATAAGGTTGAATACCCTATTCTAGCCGAGTGGGCCCAAGAGGCCAAGTCTATATTGACTGAGAGAGGTCAAGGACCCATAATGAGGTATTTGACATATACCGGATCGGGCTGCATGCTGCAGCAGTATATACATATACATGTATTGGATCGGACTGCACGCCGCTGTATTATATATATATATATATATATATGTGTATGTGTGTGTGTGTGTGTGTGTGGATTGGACTACACACCACAGTATTATAGAGCTTGGGCTGAAGAAGCCCCTCCAAAGTCTGCACACACCCCTAGTGAGCTCAGTTATATAAATTATTGGATCGAGTTGCACGTTTCAGCGTTATATCTATTATATTGGATCGGGCTGCACGCCACAACATTATATATATGTATATTGGATCGGGCTACACGCCGTAGCAGTATTAGCAAGGATCGGGCTGCACGCCGCAGTAGTGTTGTATCAGTGAGAGTCAGTAGTAGACTGAAACTGGACTTTCCACCTTAGAAATGTGATTACCTGTACTGTTGCCCTTAGAACTGTTTAGTGTTCTTATAGGTGTTCTTACTTTCAGTTTTTATTTATTGCTATTATTCACTGAGTTGGAGTATTCACTCTACTCTATGCACCTTATGTGTAGATACAGGGATCCAGGAGCCTAGCTGATATCTTGTTGCTACATCAGTTAGTCGTGGATTTGTCGAGGTAACTGCCGGCATCCGCAAGACCCGATCTCTCCTTTTCATTATCTCTTTTACTCTTGCATTAGACTTGGCATGTATAGGATATTATTCCGTTTTATTTAGAGGCTCAGACTTGTGACACCAGATCCTGATGGGCTGTTATTTTAATTATTTTATTTTTCGCACTCATCTTATTATTATGGAAACATGAGTTTATACTTAAATTGGAATTTTGAATTAATAATTAGAAATGGTAAATGTGAAATTGCCGGGCTTGCATAACAATGTATTGGGCGCTATTACGATCGGGTTTTGGGTCGTGACAAGTTGGTATCAGAGCCTAGGTTATCAGGTCTCGCGAGTCATGAGCCGGTTTAGTAGAGTCTCGCGGATGGGTATGGAGACGTCTGTACTTATCCTCGGGAGGCTGCAGAACCTTTAGGAAAACTTCAAATTCTTGAATTCTTGTCATGCGACTTTGTGGATTCGAAACTAAACCTCTGTATTCTATTCTCTCGTAGATGGCGAGAACTCGTGCTATCGGACGTGGCGGACAACCACCATTACCATGTGTGTTGAAGAAGAAGAGGCCTAATAACGAAACAGTAGATCAATTGAGGAAATACCCTGAACAAGTGTCTCTGATATCATTGGTGATGAAATCTGCGAAACATCAGAAGATCCTTATGAAACCTTTAATATAGCGCATATGCCAGTTGAAACGTCAGTTGAACAACTTGAAAGGATGGTAGAAAGTAGGGATGGCAAACGGTGCAGGAGACCCTAGCTAAGATTTTGACAGTTTGCACTGGCCTAGCTCAGGCAGTTTTAGCCTCCACTGCAGCAGCTACATCCCAGACCGGGGGTGGTCATTAGACCCCCGTAGCTTGCACTCGAGAGCTCAGGGTGATAGGGTCCCGGTGATGCGTGATGACGAGTAACATCGTCTTGAGAGGTTCAGCAGGCTTTCACCTCCTACCTTTAGTGGTATTCCGGGCGACGACGCCCAAGGTTTTCTCGACAAGTGTCAATGTATGCTCTGTACAATAGGGATCCTCGAGTCGAGTGGGGTATCATTTACTACTTTTCAGTTCCAGGGAGCAGCCTTCAAATGGTGGGAGGCATATGAGCATCGTAGGACCGCATGTGCGGCACCATTGACCTAGCAGGAGTTCTCCGCTATCTTTCTGGAGAAGTGGATACCACGGTCGCAGATGGATGATCTACGTAGGTAGTTTGAGTGGCTTCGTCAGGGGGATATGTCTGTGACGGAGTATGAGGTGAGATTCTTAGAGTTAGCCCGATATGCTCCATGGATGGTTCCTACTGATCAGGAGAGGATCAGGCGATTTGTGGACGGACTTGTTTATCCTATTCGTATTTTGATGACTCGAGAGAGGGTCCTTAGTCATTCATTCGAGGATGCAGTGGATATTTCTTGCAAAATTCAGACAGATCGTCATCGGGAGCATGAGGAGAGGGAGGCCAAGAGGCCTCGAGGATCAGGTAGCTTTGGTGGTGCTTAGTCTAGAGGACAAGGTCAGCAGAGCAGAGGTCGTTCTTTTAGGTCTCCACAACCAGCTCTCTCAAAGTACTGTGAGTCATCTCCCGGTTGAGGTTATTAGGGCTCACATCAGAGTCAGCAATCTCTCAATACCCTTCCAGCGTAGAGTTCATCTAAGGCTCCATCTGCTCAAGGTTCATCCCGACCAAGTTCATTAGCTAGCCACTCTAGCACAAGGGGTTTCCTTCAATCCCAGCCCCAAGCACCCGGGAGTTGCTATGAGTGTGGGGAGTTCGGGCATATTTGGAGGGAGTGTCCCTGTCGTGCATCCAGTTCATCTCAGTAGAGGGGTCAACTCTCATCTTTCTAGTCCATCTACTTCAGCACCTACCCCACCAGCTAGGGGTAAGGGTAAGGCAGCTAGGGGTCGCTCTCGATGGGGAGGCTAATCAGGTGGTTAGGCTCGTTGCTATGCTCTTCAAGGTCGTTCAGATGCGGTTGCTTCAGACGCTGTTATTACGGGTATTATTTTAGTCTGCCACAGAGATGCCTCAGTTTTATTTGATCCTGGTTCCACTTATTCCAATGTATCTTCATACTTTGCTCATCATTTGGGTACGACCCGAGGGTGTCTTGTGTTTCCCGTGCATGTATCTACCCCGATTGGCAATACTATTACTGCGGACCATGTGTATCGTTCCTATCTTGTTACTATTGGGGGTCTGGAGACCCGAGTAAACTTGCTTCTATTGAGCATGGTTGATTTTGATGTTATTTTGGGCTATGGATTGGCTATATCCATGCCACGCTATTCTAGAGTGTCATGCCAAGATAGTCACATTGGCTATGCGGGGTATCTTGAGGATCGAGTGGCACGGTATGACTGATGGGTAATTTCTTTCTTAAAGGCCCAACGGATGGTTGGGAAGGGATGTTTATCATATTTGTCATTTGCGAGGGATGTTGGAGCTGAGACTCCCAACCTTGATTTTGTTCCCGTTGTGAGTCATTTTCTAGATGTGTTTCCTTCGGACCTGCCGGGCATGCCGCTAGATAGGGATATTGACTTTGGTATTGATTTGGTGCCGGGCACTCAACCTATCTCTATTCCTCCTTATTGTATGGCACCAGCTGACTTAATGGAATTGAAGGAGAAGATTCAGGAACTCCTAGATAAGGGTTTTCTGTTCCCGTCGTGAGGGATTTTCTAGATGTGTTTCCTTTGGACCTGCCGGGCATGCTGCCGGACAGGGATATTGACTTTGGTATTGATTTGGTGCGGGGCAATCAGCCTATCTCTATTCATCCTTATTGTATGGCACCAACTGAGTTAATGGAATTTAAGGCGCAACTTCAAGAACTCCTAGATAAGGGGTTCATTCGACCGAGTGTGTCATCGTGGGGTGCACCGGTCTTGTTTGTCAAGAAGAAAGATGGCTCGATGAGGATGTGTATTGATTACAAGCAGTTGAACAATGTAACAGTGAAGAACAAATATCCTCTACCGTGCATTGATGATTTATTTGATCAGCTCCAGGGAGCGAGGGTACTCTTGAAGATTGATCTTCGTTCAGGCTATCACCAACTGAAGATTAGGGATTTTGATATCATGAAGACAGCTTTCAGGATGAGATATGGGCATTATGAGTTTCTAGTTATGTCTTTTGGGCTGACTAATTCCCCAGCAGCGTTCATGCATTTGATGAACAACGTGTTCTTTTCGTATCTGGACTCCTTTGTGATTGTGTTTATTGATGACATCTTGGTGTACTCGCGTAGCCAGGAGGAGCATGCTCAGCATTTGAGAGTAGTATTACTGAGATTTAGGGAGGAGAGGCTTTATGCAAAGTTCTCTAAGTGTGAGTTCTAGCTTGAGTCTGTGGCTTTTTTGGGACACATGGAGTCCAGTGATGGTATTCAGGTGGATCCGAAGAAGAAAGAGGCGGTGCAGAGTTGGCCTAGACCGACCTCAGCCACTAAAATCTGTAGTTTCCTTGGGTTGGCAGGATATTATCGCCGATTTGTTCAGGATTTTCTTCTATTGCATCACCCTTGACTAAGTTGACACAGAAGGGTGCTCCATTTGTGTGGTCCGAGGAGTGTGAGGAGAGCTTCTAGAAGCTCAAGACAACATTGAGCACAGTGACAGTTTTGATATTGCCATTAGCTTCAGGTTCCTACACCGTGTTTTGTGATGCCTCGGGAGTTGGCATCTGATGTGTGCTGATGCAGGAGGGTAGGGTTATTGCTTATGCTTCTCGCCAGTTGAAGCCCCATGAGAAGAACTACCCCATGCAGGATTTGGTGTTAGCAGCCATAGTTCATGCTCTTAAGATTCGGAGGCATTACTTGTATGGTGTTTCTTGTGAGGTGTATAATAATCATTGCAGCCTTCAGCATCTTTTCAAACAGAAAGATCTTAATTTGAGATAGCGGAGGTGGCTCGAGTTGCTTAAGGATTATGACATTACCATATTGTATCATCCTGGGAAGGCCAATGTAGTGGCCGACGCTTTGAGCTGGAAGGCGGTTAGTATGGGCAGCTTGGCTTATATTCCAGTTGGGGAGAGGCAGGCGTTGGCCAATCGGATTGTGAGATTGGATATTTTAGAGCCGAGTCGGGTATTGGCCTGTGTTTTTTCTCGGTCCTCCTTACATGATTGCATCAGAGTGCGTCACTATGATGATCCACATTTGCTTGTCCTTAAGGACAGAGTTCAGCACGATGATGCCAGGGATGTGACTATTGACAGTGATGGTGTATTGAGGATGCAGGGCCAAATTTGTGTGCCCAATGTAGATGGACTTCGAGAGTTTATACTAGAGGAGGCTCACAGCTCGCGGTACTCCATTCATCCGGGTGCCGCCAAGATGTATCAGGACTTGAGACAGCATTACTGGTGGAGGAGGATTAAGATGGATATTATGAGTCATGTAGCCCGATGTCTCAACTGTCAGCAGGTCAAGTATGAGCATCAGAGACTGGGCAGTGTTCTTCAGTGTATAGTTATTCCTGAGTGGAAATGGGAGCGGATTACTATGGATTTCGTGAGTGGTCTCCCTCAGACTTCAAGGAAGTTTGATTTAGTTTTGGTGATTGTTGATCGGCAGACGAAATCCGCGTACTTCATTCCAGTATGTACTACTCATTCATCGGAGTGGTTGGCAGAGATCTTTATTCTGGAGATTGTCAGGTTACATGGGTTTCCAGTGTCTATTATCTATGATAGAGGTACTCAGTTCACTTCTCAGCTCTGGAGGTCATTTCAGTAGGAGTCGGGTACGCAAGTAGAGTTGAGCACAGCATTTTATCCCCGGACAAATGGACAGTCTGAGCGCACTATTCAGATCTTGGAGGATATGTTGTGTGCCTGTGTTATCGATTTTGGAGGTTCATGGGATGCATTTTTCTCGCTTGTAGAGTTTGCCTACAACAACAGTTATTAGTCGAGCATTCATATGGCCCCGTATGAGGCGTTGTATGGTAGGAAGTGTAGATCTCCTGTTGGATGGTTCGAGCTCGGCGAGGCTAGATTCTTAGGGACTGAAATGGTTCAGGATGCCTTAGAGAAGGTGAAGTTGATTCGGGAGAGTCTTCGTACAGCACAGTCGCGCCAGAAGAGTTATATGGACACCGGAAGGTTCTTGATGTGTCATATATGGTAGACGAGAAAGTCTTGTTGAAGTTTTCTCCCATGAAGGGTGTGATGCAATTCGGAAAGAAAGGGAAGTTGAGTCCTAGGTTCATTGGCCCTTTTGAGATACTCAGGAGGATTGGAGAGGTGGCATATGAGTTATCCTTTCCACCCAATTTGTCTAGTGTACATCCGGTATTCCATGTGTCTATGCTCCGGAAGTATGTTGGGGACCCGTCTCATGTGTTGGACTTCAGCACGATTCTACTGGATGATGATTTATCTTATGATGTGGAGTCAGTTGATATTCTGGGTCAATAGATTCGAAAGTTGAGGTCCAAGGATATTGCTTCAGTAAAGGTGCGGTGGAGAGGTCGGCCCGTGGAGGAGGCTACTTAGGAGACCAAGCAGGAGATGTGGAGTAGATATCGCCACCTATTTGAGACTCCAGTTATGTTTCTTGTCCCACTCAAGGACGAGCGTTTGTTTTAGTTCTTGACCCGCTCGAGGATGAGTATTTGTTTTAGTTGGGGAGGATGTGACGACCCAGCCCGCCGTCACGTGAGTTACCGCCCTGTTTCCCCTTTATTGTGTTGCTTCATGTTTCTATATAAGTATTAGAGTCGATCAGGTGTAATTGAATTGGTTCGGGTAGAAAATAAGGCACATAGCCTCTTATAAGGAAGCTTGTTTTAGAAAAGTCAACTGGAAGTTGACTACATGGTTAGAGGGCTCGGATGTGAATTTTGTCAGTTCGGTTAGCTTCGGGGGATGATTTGTGACTTAGGAGAGCAATCAGAATCTAATTTGGAGGTCCGGTGTAGAAATAGGCTTGAATCGGCGAAGTTGGAATTTTTTCGAATTTTTGTTGATAGGTGAGATTTTGATCTGAGGGTTAGAATGGAATTCCGAGAGTTGCAGTAGGTTTGTTAGGTGATTTTGGATATGTCTGCAAATTATTAGCTCATTCGAACGTTGTTTGGTCGGGTTTTTGATCGAATATGAGTTTCAGAAGTTGCAAAACCAATACCCAGGGTGTGACAGGCGGTGTGTACAGGGCACGGGTACATATTCACCACGGCATGTTTTAAGAAAATTTAGGCTCGAATCCGTGGTAATTTGATGATCTTTTTGTGCTGTTGAGCGTGTTTTTATTATTGGAACAAGTTAGTATGGTGTTTTAGAATAGGTTGGTGTTTTTGGTTGAGGTCCGGGGGCCTCAGGATGGATTCGGGTGGTTAAACGGGCAAATTCTCATGTTGGAAGATAGCAGGTTATTCAGAAAAATTGTAGAAGAAATTAAGCCTATGCGATCGCATGGGTCATGTCGTATCGCATAGAGCTGGTCAGCAAAGAAACGCGATCGCATGGGTGACTCCGCGTTCGCATAAGAAGAAATTCAGGGGAGTTTGATTTTGCACTACGCGATCGAATAATAATGGACGCGATCGCGTAGGGTTGGGTAGCTGTTCATTGCGATCGCATGGAACCTGTCGCAATCGCATAGAAGGATTTTTAAATTTTTAAATTTTGTTCATCGCGATCGCATGCCTAGGGCTGCGATCGCACAAGGTAAAACTGGGCGGAACACAAGGCTTTTAATGAAATTTCAGTCTCGAACCCCTCATTATTTCCTCCATTTTTGCACTACCTTGAGAGCTAATTGATAGAATTTGAAGGGGATTTCATCGGGAAGTGATTGGAGGTAAGTCTCATGGCTTTAATACGTCATTTAATCGAAATCATTTTCATTAATTCTCTGAATTTGGGTATAAATTAAAGAAGTTAGGGCTTGGATTTTTGCTATGTAAATTTGGGATTTGGTGGACTATTTGTACTCCGATTTTGATAAAATTTTATATGTACCGACTTGTGGCGAGACGAGGATTCAAAAAATGTGAATTTATTAATTTTTCGAGAAGTGGGCCCGGGGCTCGGGTTTTACCAACTTCGTGTTTTTGGGTGTTTTTCGAGTTCTTTCAATTGGGTTATGTCCCATTAGCTTATTGTAACATATTCCTTGTGGTTTTGGTTAGATTCTACACTCGAGGAGGTCGATTTGCGAGGAAAGTGCAAGGCGAGCTAGGATTTTTAGCCGGTTTGAGGTGAGTAATAGTTATGAATGATAAACTGAGGGTTTGAAACCCCATATTTGCACTATACGGTGCTATGTGAGATGAAACATGCACCGTGTGATGAGCGTGGTGATATTATGGCTGGGGATTCGGACTTGGTCCATCCCGATTGACAGTGTATTGTACTTTTGACTGAGACTGAGTTATATCCGTACATTTTGGTCTAGTTGCCATGTTTGGGGCCTTGTGCCGATCTGTAGCACCCTTAGGGGAGCCTGTTGAGTTAAGTGACCACACTTTACCTGTTTAATACACATTCTCTGTCATATCCTTAAATGTGAAACATAATATGAACCGGTATTAGCAAATATACTCTAAGTGAGAATACCTAGGGTTGAATACCCTGTTCTAGCTGAGTGGCCCGTCAGGCCAAGTCTATATTGAATGAGAGGGGTCGAGGACCCATAGTAAGGTATTTGACATATATCGGATCGGGCTACACACCGCAACAGTATATACATATACATGTATTGGATCGGACTGCACGCCGCAGTATTATAGATCGGGCTGTACGCCGTAGCAGTATATATATATATATATATATATACATGGATCGGACTGCATGCCGCAGTAATATATATGTGGATCGGACTGCACGCCACAATATTATATGAATGGTTTGAAGCATTAGAAACTAGACGCAAAGACCATTAATTTAATAGGGTTTGCATCATATAGCACATTATATATATATATATATATATATATATATATATATATATTATATTGGATCGGGTTTCATGCCGCATCACTATATATATTATATTGGATCGGGCTGCACGCCGCAGCAGTATTAGTAAGGATCGGGCTGCGCGCCGCAGCAGTATTGGATAACCGTTGGACTGTAGTAGACTGGTACTAGACTTTCCCCTTTTAGAAATGTTCCTACCCTTACTGTTATTTATAGAACTGCATAGTGTTCTTACAGGTTTTCTTTCCTTCAGTTATTATTTATTGCTATTACTTACTGAGTTGGATACTCACTCAACTCCCTGCACCTTGTGTGCAGATACAGGGATCCAGGAGGCTAGTTGATATCTTGGTGCTGCATCAGTTAATCGCGGAGTTATCGAGGTAGCTGTCGGCGTCTGCAGGACCAGATATCTCCTTTTCGTTATCTCTTCTAATCTTAAGTTAGACATGGCATGTATAGGATATTATTCCGTTGTATTCAGAGGCTTAGACTTGTGACACCAGATCCTGATGGGCTATTATTTCGGTTATTTTATTTTCCGCACTTATCTTATTATTATGGAAACAAGAGTTTAAACGTAAATTGGAATTTTTGAATTAATAACTGGAAATGGTAAATGTGAAATGGTCGGACTTACCTAACAATGTGTTGGGTGCCATCACGACCGGGGTTTGGGTCGTGACACACACCTTTTGCCTCTAAGCACCTCCATAGAACCTCTATATGAACCTTGTCATAGGTTTTCTCCAGATCAATAAACATCATGTGCAAATCCTTCTTCCTTTCCCTATATTGTTCAACCAACCTCCGGGTAAGGTGGATAGCTTCCGTGGTAGAACGCCCAGGGACGAACCCGGATTGGTTGTCTGAAATAGATATTGCCCTCCTCACCCTCACTTATACCACCCTCTCCCAAAGTTTCATGGTATTACGTATTATGGACTTACCTATAGAATAAATAAATATTATTTATAATTAAAAAATAAAAATTATTTAAGCATATATAATGCCGGAATAACAACATACTGAGCATAGTAAAAGAAAATTAATTATAATAATTTGTTAGTAATAATAATTTTAGAATTAACAACAAAAATTCAAAAATTTTGTTTACACAATTCAGAATGAAAGAAAATAAAGGTTGTGTTATAAATAGAATTGTATTTATGATGAATGTCTATATTTAGAGAGATTCTAAGGTTCATTATTTTGTGGCTAAGTCATCATCTCCCTATAAATAGAGGATTCTATTCTATTGTAATTTGTCCCAAAAGTTCGATATGAATTCTCTCTCTCTCTTCCTCTGTAATATTATTCTTCTATTTTTATTATTTCATAACACATTATCAGCACGAGACTCTAACCAATTGAGTAGAATCTTTGGGATTGAACTTTCTTCATGATTAAAATTTTAGATTTAAGCTAAGTATTTTACTTTAATTTTTCCTTTTAAATTCGTGAAATTCTATAATTTGATTTTATATGCAAGGAAAGACAACAAAGTTTGATATACTCTAATGGAGTTTGTAACAAATTATAACCACCTAAAGTAGTAAAAATTATATGTCTTGCCAAGATCAAATTCATGTACGATTATGGGCAAACTATTGAAAACTCGTCCCATTGAATTTGCTCTATTCTCATTCCCTTAAGAGAATCTCATAGCAGTATATGATAAATCTGAAAGAAGATAAAATTATTACCATAAATGTATCAATGGATGTGGACGTGGCAATAGACGAAATTATAATCATCATCATTATGATAATGAGAATAATAAGGATTCTCAAAATAATCTGTCACTCTGTGAAAATAGTATTTGTCACCGAATTGACATGATATTTTATAAAGCACATATAGATCATTATGGTCCATTCAGGATTTGAATGTGAAAATATCTTATTTAGGAATACATATTCATTCTTGGAAGAATATGAATGTGCTAGTGGTAGTGAATATACCACACTCACCTCTAAAAGGAGGTTTGAGATGATATAAGAAAACAATGTTATTATTATTGCATGAATGGTCATTAGTCACGTACTTATTGTATGCCAAAATATTTTGGCATTGTGATTATTAAAAGACAACAATAATGCAAGAAACAGATCTTACATATAGTTGTGACCATAACCATAATGGTATAAGTTTCTCTTTAAAAGAGATATTCACCATATGGATGTTCATGAATATGTAGTAGTACCAAATTAATTGAGAGCTCTCGAAGAGCCAATTATTACTACTTTGAAAAAATATAATTTATTACGAATAAGGTACTGTGTTGTAGTAAGTCTCAAAGAATTTATTCACTTTCCAAAGTATACGCGAAAGCGATTGATTATATTGAGACTATAAATAAAGGAAAGATTTAATATTTTCTATTACTAGAACTTGTAGCGGGGTAATATGTATGTGAAGAGCTACCCGCGTTATTCTTCAGTTTGTACTACAAAAATAAAAGAATACCATAATAAAGTGGATGTCTATTGATATAAAACCCCATATCATAATAAACTTGGAGTTTATTGATAATTGCACACATCATGGTGTAAATCTGAAGTTTATCAATATTCATAATTTATTCAGTTGGCATAATTTATTTTGACATATCAATTTAAGTATGATGTGCAAAAATAATAGAGAATTCACATGGGTAAATATTAAAGAACTAGAAAGTTCTTTACGAATTCTCTTATATTGCTTGTTCTCATTAATTAATAGATCAACTAAAATTGGGATTAGATCACATGAATACTGAAAATATCAAAGGTGAATAGGGGTCCATTCACCTGCCATGAATACCACATAAGATGCATCTAGAGATGATTACATGTGTGATTATTAATAACATGCAACATGATGTTTTGCGAGGTAACTTGCTCAATAATTTTCGAGCATAATTTCCAGACTTTTTGTTTAAGAAATTCATGTTGATAGTTTACATCACAATTTGTTTAGCAAAATGAATTATTGAGTGTCTCCACTTAATAGCTAAACTATTGCTTATGAGAACAAAGTTATCTATATCAGTATGATATATGTTATATACGAATGTATATTACATTCTCCCCACACAAGTAGTTAAGGGTCAGGATCCAAATAATTCCATCTCATTATTATTAATGTACGGTGTACCAAACAGACTCTAAATCTTACACTAAAATGGTGTTTGATGTCAAAATTAGTGTTGGGTCGGAGATGGTCATAGAAAGCATCAAATATCAAATACTGTCACATTTACAAAAACATATGTAAGCAAAGTTCAAATATTTTCATTAATACCATAACGCACAAAGATATGCTCTCAAAGTTGAGGAAAATAAGTTAGCTTTTCTAAAATGAGGGTGAGATATGATAAACAATTGAGAGAAAGTCACGTGGAATGAATTATCAATTGTACATTTAGATCCTCGAACAAGATAATATAAACTTGGAGCTCATGAAAAGATAATTCATTTGCAATATATTGCAAAGCGTGCCAGACCTATTTGTTGACCCAAAGAAAGTAACTATATTCTCATTGCAAATGCTCCTACTAAGTCCTAGAAGGACACAGTCGATGGTACGCTTAAACGTTCACATGTCCGAATGATATTTGTCTCGCTTCCTGCATCTTGTCCATCACGTAGGCCACCCCCACCCTGTTCTGTATATCTTCATTCCTAATTTTATCTCTCTTAGTATGCCTACACCTTCATATAAGAATCCTTATTTTCGTTACTTTCATCTCTGAACGTGTGAGTTGAGTGGCCGACACTCTGCCTCATACAATATAACTCGTCTAAGAACCGCTATATAGAACTTACATTTAAGTCTTGGTGGCACATTCTTAATTATCACATAGGATATAAGATGCGAGCCTCCATTTTATCGACCCGCTCTATAATATGATTTCTGACATCAACGTCTCTCTATTTTCTTGAATTATTGACCCAGTATACATAACGCTTCTTCTTTTAGGGATAACTTGTACCGATCTTCACTTCCACATCATCCACATATAAAGCGTCAATAAACTAGCATTCCATGTACTGTATTTTAATCCTGCTCAACATAAAACATTTAAACTTATTCCAAACTATATACGAATGAATTTATATTTGTTTGTTATGTTTGTAAGAAATATTTCTAGAAGTAAATACGAAGCACTATACACACGAGGCAAAATTAAGTACTCAACATGTGCCCTAGGACAAAAAATTACCCCCTTAACATGTAGAATTCTCAACCAATATAGTTGGATATCAATTAATTTTACATTAGTTTTCTAAAGCTATAAGAAATACTAAAAAAGAAAAAAAATAAGAAAAGGGAAAAAAAGGAAAATCAGTTCCAAAAATCCAAATAGTAAATAATCCTTGAAGAAGTTCAAGAGAAAGAAAGACTACCATTCATGGAATTACACGTACTCCGAATTTCCTCTGCATTTCCATTCACTTCCATTCCCAAACACTGCCGAATTCTCTCCAAATCCCACTTCCCCTTTTCTCTCAATTTCTCAGATAGTCCACAATTCTCATTCAAAGTGGATTGCCAGAAGAGAAACGACGTCGTTTTTGATGACGCAGCATACGAGGCGGAGCGTCACAGACTCGACACCGAGGCGCGAAAAGCCATGGCCGAAACCTCCGAAAGAGAGACCCAAGACCAAGAAGACCCGAAAGCTTGGAAATGGGTTATCCGAAAACGGATTTGGGACTTAATGGAAGCCCAAAATATAGCTCAATTCCCAAGGCCCGTTCATCATCGGATACCCAATTTTATTGGAGCTTCAGTTGCTGCTAATAAGGTTCAAAGATTGCATCTTTATGTGCTGTTTGTAAGAAAACTGAAAAGGGTAAATAAAATAATAAAGTGAGTTGTTTAGCTAATTTTATATTTTATTGTTTAATGTCAGTTGAGTGAATTGGAGGAGTTTAAAGGGGCCAAGTGTGTGAAGGTAAATCCAGATACACCACAAAAGCAAGTCAGGTTTCTCACACTTGATGGTGGGCTTCATGAACTTATCTTTTTCTTTTTTTAATGTTTAAAGTTTCTTTTCTTTTTTTCTAATGAGATGATGGTTGAATATTTATCTTTTGATTCATGAATATTTTGCAATAAATGAACAATGAAAAAGAAAAAATTAGTATAGCGAGACTTTTGCATTGTTCTGTTTTTCGACAGATAATGTAGAGTTATGATCACTGGTTTTGGATAAATGCAGTTTGAATTCAAGATTCTGATAGAAGTTAGTCAATGTAGTGTTTAAATAAATTATTTTATATCCAACTTTAAGGTCGCTGGTTCAAGACACGGAAACATCCTCTTGCATAAATGCAAGGTAAGAATCAAATTCGGTATGTTTGATCTAGTTAAAATTTTTAGACAATATTCTCAGGACACAAATAGACCCTTTTCCAGCTTTGTCCAAAATATAGGCAAAATAGAACTATAGAAGATCGTGAAATGGAATGCAGACCTTTTTTCTTGAGATAGTAGGAATACCATACTCTTTGATTAGACTAGGAACCTACTTTAGCTCTTACCATGATTCATAAATTTTGAGTTGTAATGTTAGATTTTGTGCAGTTTAAAATAATATGAAATTCCCTCTTTTGACTTATAATTTGACATTGAGTCACTCATCGCTAGATCCTACTTTTCTGTAGGAGGGAAGAAGCTATTGACACCACAACCTCGCCTTAGGACAGGTTTTTTCTCTGTACTTGAATCTAGTATGTTATCTCCTGGTACCATTAAGGAGGCATGCACCTCTGCTGGAGTTGCCAAATATGGACGACCAATTGGATTGGATGAGAAAATAAAGGTGGATTTGATTGTTATTGGTTCGGTTGCTGTTGACCCAAGGACAGGTGCAAGACTTGGCAAAGGAGAGGTCAGCATGTGTACAATTCTTACCTGTCTACTTTTTCATACTGCAAGAAGCTAGGTCTGGTAATTGGGAAATGTTTAAGCCATATCGTAAGAGAATATGAATAGACTGTTCCCGACATATATGATGTTTTTGTATGATCTAGTAGTTTTCCCTCATAGTATATTGTCTGATGTTAACTTTTCTGCTGAAAGTTCTGCTTTTATATTCTATAGAATGGTTAATATTGAATGTCTTTCGTATCTTTCGTGTTTTTTCGTATCCCTAGACATATGTTACTACTTCCTGTTGTCGTTTGTTTGGGTTTTCTGATTGCATTACCTATTACTAGTTTTGTAGTTATTGCCCCTCCCCTTTTCCCTTCGTGTGCCGAAAATCTACCAGAAATAGCCTTTATGCCTTCTTAAAGGAAGGGGTAAAGTCTGCGTGCACTCTATCCTACCTAGACCCCATTTGTGGGATTATACTGGGTATGTCATTGTTGTTAATATTGAATGTTACTGTCTTTAGCCATTGGATGCACAGGAAGGCTCATATTACTATTGTGAATCTTCTCTCAGTTGCATTATCTAAGAAGCGGTAACTGAAAATTTTACTAGTAACTATAGTATACCGAATCTTATTGTGTGTAGGGATTTGCTGAACTTGAATACGGCATGCTGAGGTACATGGGTGCCATTGATGACTCAACACCAGTTGTCACTTCTGGTACATCTCTTCCAAGACGCCCTTCTTCATCAAAGTTTAACCTTTCGCACTCTTAAAATGCAAAAATTGCTTGTTATCTTGGATGAGAGAAATAAATTTGCTTGCTTGTCGAAATTTCGGAAGGGTTGTTTCACCAAATCTTGCATTTGCTAAACTGATGTTCATTCTCTTCGGATGGCTTCCTCAGTGCATGATGAACAGCTGGTAGATGACATTCCTGTCGACAAGCTATTGATCCATGATGTGCCGGTTGACATAATATGCACCCCAACCCAGGTCATATTTACAAACACATCCATCCCAAAGCCTCAAGGTTAGTGTACTTCGTACGTATAATTGCTATCGTCAGTACTTGAAAGCTCTTCTTGTTTGTGTTCATCCATCTTCATTCGTTCTTTTCTTCTTATTGTCCCTTTTAGGTTCTTGTTATTTTAAATGTTTACATCAAAGTGGCTAAATAATCATTGCAGTTGACTAACCTTTCTTATGATCATGCAGGGATATATTGGGAGAAGCTCTCTCCTGAAAAGCTAAGTCAAATTCGAATACTCAGACAGCTGAAAAGTAAAATTGAACAAGAAACTGGACAAAAGCTTCCAACTGGCCCTTCTGAGAAACTGCCACCAACTGCCCAGCGGCGACGCTGATATATTTACCTTTCCTTCAAAATTGTGTTATGTAGCCTTGTGTAGTTTTCCTGTACTTAGTTTAAATCCAAAGCAATACAAGAAACTGTAAAGTCATTTAATAGCTAATAGACATACGTTACAGTGGTGATGTAAAAAAAAATTCTTGTAAAGACAAACTTTTATTTTCATAAACCAGAGGAATTGCTAGCAAGTAAACCATCTTAGTATTACATGCATTGCTGGGGAAAGACTACAGGTATCCTCAAGTTTGGGACAAGATTATAGAACATCCGTTTAGTATCCCACTTATACATCTCTCACGTTTACATAATTGAACAGAAAATGCCTCTACATTGAGGGTGTGTTTGGTACGAAGAAAATATTTTCAATTTTCCTATGTTTGGTTGGCTTAAATATTTTTCTCATTAACTCATTTTCCTCCGACTGGAGGAAATTATTTTCTCTAAACTCTTTTGCAACATTCTCATCCTATTTCTCACCCCCACCAACCCACCTCTGCACCCCACCTAGCCATTCCACCCACCCCAATCCCTCTACCCTGAAAACGTTGAGTATTTGGGAGGAGGGGGGAGAGAACAGGAGAACAGGAAACTTGGGGCTTGGGGTAAGGGTCGAGGAGAGTAGCATAAATTTTTTTTTTCTAAAAGATATTTTCTATTCTTTAACCAAAAGTTAGAAAATATTTTTCACTAACCAGCTAAATAAAGGAGAATAAATAATAAAAACTATCGAAAAAGTTTTCTAGAAAAATATTTTTCATAAAAAATATTTTCATTCGCACCAAACACAGTGATATTTTGGGGATCATGTGCCAGTGTCTTCCTGTTTAATTAATTACTCTTTCTCATAAACACTAAACTATAGCAAAGTCTAGCTTTGCTCTCGTTGCAATAATACGATAGCCTTTCTCTAATCACTCCATCCATCTCCATTCTCTTGAAACAATTTTTCTTTGATCTCGATATTAACTTTCCGAATTAAGAGTTTAAAAAAATTAGAGAGAACATGAAAGCCATTTTCTTTCTTCCTTTTCATCATATTTCAAAAGAGAGTTCATATTTAACATAGGTTTAATGTAATTTTGCAAGCTGAGGAATATGTTTCGTGGGTTAAGCAAAATAACAGAGGTTGTTTTGAGTAGAATGGCACGGGGTAGCCACTATTTAAGGTGGTATTTATTTTTTATCCAGCAATTCTAATATTGAGCAAAAATAGCTACTACCCTATTAAAATTAATATGAAAAGACATTTTTACCCTTTCTTCCCTTGCTTTTCTTTCCAAACCCTCGGGGATGGATGATGTACGCTCCACTACCATCATCTATCATGATGAGTTGCCAACGTCAACATATGGTTCACGAACTGGTATAATATCTGTTTGTCACAAATATTGATTCCTTTTCAAATTATTTATTTATTTATCTTTTCTCCTTGTCATGGTTGACTGCAAGTATTGTCCTGTGGGCCGTTCTTTCTATTCCCATCATCTAGGGTAGAAATGGCATTGGGTAAAATAAAGTACCAAGACACAATAAAATAATTAATTTTCAACTGTATGCAAAATTGTATAGTTTTAATTAAGTATGGTACTACAGACTACTTATCAAAATTTCAAGTGAATAACTTTTGATTTCGAAGTTCAAAAGTTAAGGACAGACAGTTCTTAACTTACAGTTACACGTTCAAAAGTTAAGGACAAGCAGTCCTTAATTTACAGTCACAAGTTCAAAAGTTAAGGGCACACAGTCCTTAACTAACAACTACAAGTTCAAAAGTTAAGGATATAGGTCCTTAACTTTGATTTATATGTTCAAAAGTTAAGGACGCTTGGTCTTGAAGTTTGAGTTCCAAGTTCAAAAGTTAAGGACATGTAGCCTTGAAGTCCTCAACTTTGAATTACAAGTTCAAAAGTTAAGGACAACTGGTCCTTAACTTTGAGTTCCAAGTTCAGAAGTTAAGGACGTATGGTCCTTAACTTTGATTTCCAAGTTAAAAAGTTAAGGATACTTGGTCCTTAACTTCAAATTTAGAGTTTCAAGTTCAAAAGTTAAGGACATGTAGTTCTGAAGTCCTGAAGTTAAGGACATGAACAGAAAGGTATTTTCGTCCGAGCTTTTAAAGTTTATTCAATCAATGGCTAAAGAATAAGATATTTAAAACACTGACTTTAAAATAAAGACAGAAGTTGTTAATGGCTATTTGTGCACATCGCCCGTAGTTTTTTTAGTTTTCTTATCAACGTAAAAGGATGTGTTTGATAATAATAAAAAAAAAAAAAAAAAAAAAGGAGCTCCAATACTACCACAATTCACAATGGCTATATTCCTTCGACATCTCTTTAGTTTTGGCCTTGACTTTGCAAACAAATGCAGTTTTTACGAGTAGCATAAAACAATTTCTTCTTTTTTTCACAAAATAAAGAAATATTTAAGTACATCAGCATCAAAAGAAAAAAGAATTTCAAATGTTATTTCAGCAGTGTCAAAATTCAGCAATTTGATTTATGAGGCATTAGTTCATAAATATTTACTCACGTGTCTTTTTCTGAAAAGCTCTTGTAAAATCAATTTTGATCTCCAATTTGGTCAATAGGGATTGCAAGGATAAAAGTTAGGGTAAAAAGGATGGAAAACTAGCGCTAGAGGAAGGGGTTGAACCTTCGACCTTGTGGTTAACAGCCACACGCTCTAACCAACTGAGCTACTCCAGCTGCTTATCACATGTTATTACTTTTAAATAATTGTAGGTAAAATGAATAACGTAGTCGCATGATAACAAGACAAACAACATTTCCGAGGAACATCCCTAGCCCATAACTCTTCATTTAAATATTGAGATTTTTTTTTATCCATACCATATATAAAACTTTATTACAAAAAATATGTATATTTGGTAAATTACCCGCCTTGTACTGGATTTTTCTACAATTTTTATACCATTCATTAATTAGTAATTAATAGTAGCTAAATCTTCCTAATATGGTGCGCTAAAAATCAGGAAAAGAATATCCTAATTGATTTAGTGACCTTAAGTTCAAATTTAAACGCAAATCCTTTATCTGATCTCTCCCGAATTTTTTTCGTAATTCAAAAAAAAAACTTCAACAAATTAAAATCATCTGTTCTTCGTCTTTATTTTCTCAATCCACAAATCAAAAAAATAATAAAATATAGAATAATACCTCAGCGACACCATTCAATCATGTCCAAAAATCCCAATCATGCTACAATTGAATGGAAAAAATTCTGATTATAAAAAATGGGTCTCATCTCTGTGTTTTTTGAGAAGAAGAAGGAATGTAGAAGAGGAAGTCTGATTTTATGTTAATATATACAAAATTCCTACATTTATCTACAAATAAACTATTAATTAATTTAAGTATGTATAAAGCATTATTATTTTTAAGGGTATCTAAAAAATTACTACATTTAAACTACAATTAAACTACGATCTATGTTGAAAAAAATGTAGACTACAAAATTTTCTATTCATCTATAAAATTCCTACAAAAAAACTACAAATAAACTACAAATCAGTTTTAATATTGTATAAAGTTGTATTGTTTTTAAGGGTATCTACAAAATTACTATATTAAACTACAAGACGGGTATTTACTATATAATGGATTGAGTACAATAAACTACATTTAACTACAATTAAAATACATTTAACTACATAATAACTGAGAACAACTACAATAAAAAATGCCAGTATAACTATAATTTAACTACAAAACCACTGAAAACAACTACAAATCTACCACAATATAACTACAATTTAACTACAAATATATTAACGATTCATATAAAAATATAAAATAACGACAATTAAACCTCAAAATTGAGACAAATTAAAAGGTTTCCAGAAACTATGCGTAAAAATTAAATAAAAATACCATTTCTGAAATATTATGAGGGCTGAATTTTTTAGCTTTTTTTGAACGTTTCTTTTTTTATTTTTTTGAAGAAGATGGAGATAACTTCAATTTTTTTCCAGATTTAAGGTTGGGTGAATCCTCGAAAAAATAGGAAAAAAACCGAACAAAAGAGGAAAAGAACTGAACAAAAGAAAAAACGTGGGGGAGAAAAGAACTGGGGGAAAATTGTGGGGAGGGGGTAAGGAACGAAAAATTTAAAAATTAGAAGAGAGAGAAGCGGGTGACAAAATAAATTGGGAGATTTTGTCCCTAAATACACTCCTACATTTAATGAAAACTTAATTAAAGCCTTAATTTGAATTATGGTACATAAATTGAAACTTGGTATGCTTAAATGTAATAAACACAAACCTTAAACATGGTTGGTAATAAGGTTTGCTATATGGTATACACATGTAAAAATTCCTTAAAGATTTTCATAGCCCATATGTACTATTCATCTAAATATGAGAAATTGCATAGATCGCATTCAACTTGTCATGGAAAGTTATTTACATATCGAAATTTTACGGGCGGCTTATATTCCCTTTATTTTTTGTTTGAGGTAAATTTAAGATCACCCTAAATACTCTCCCAAACTCACGTGTAAAATAGAAAGGATTTCTTTTTACAACAACAACAACAACTACTTAGTATAGTCCCACAGGGTGGGGTCTGGGGAGGGTAATATGTACGCAGGCCTTACCCCTGCCCGATAGAGCAGGGAGGCTGTTTCCAATCGACCCTCGGCGTAAAGACAAGGAGAGAAAAAATAAAACAAAAACAAAAAGGACAAGCATTAGTGATGTTACCATAAATCACATAATATATGAGTAAACAAAGACCATAAATAACTAGGCATATAGAAGGACAAGATACACAGGAACAAAACATAGGGCATTAGTAAAACTATACAGTAAGAAAATGGCATGCCATACAATATATCAAGCCTATAGGGTGGACCCCCACACCCCGGCCCTACCCCGAGGAAGGAGAGCGTGTAATACTAGAAGTCCTTATCCTACAATCTTGATACTAGACCTCCAGGCGTTCCTATCAAGGGCCATGTCCTCGGAAAACCTCATGATAGTCATATCCTGCCTAATCACCTCTCCCCAATACCTCTTGGGCCTCCCTCTACCGCG
Source organism: Nicotiana noctiflora (assembly GCA_032618575.1). Taxonomy (NCBI): domain Eukaryota; kingdom Viridiplantae; phylum Streptophyta; class Magnoliopsida; order Solanales; family Solanaceae; genus Nicotiana; species Nicotiana noctiflora. The sequence continues at coordinate 74,223 of JASVEL010001002.1, forward strand.
ACACGCGCCAACCACCGTCAGCCGCTCGCAACTCCTCACCAGGACATCGGGGCTTCTCCTCCGCACATGCCCGAACCACCCGAGTCTCGCTTCTCGCAGCTTCTCATCCACTGGGGCCACCCCCACCTTCTCCCAAATAACTTCATTCCTAACCCTATCTAACCTGGTGAGCCCGCACATCCACTTGAGCATCCTCATCTCTGCGACCTTCATTCTCTGAACATGGGAGTTCTTCACCGCCAGCACTCCGCCCATACAGCATGGCTGGTCTTACCACAGCTCTATAAAACCTCCCCTTGAGTTTCTGTGGCACTTTCTTGTCACGCAAGACTCCCGAAGCAAGCCTCCATTTCGACCACCCGGCTCCTATACGGTGAGTGACATCCCCGTCAATCTCTCCATCCCCTGAATAAAAAAGATTTCTTTTTATTTTGTAGTTTTTAAACCCTTCCCAAAAGTATTAAAAATGGACATATAATTTTACTTTTGCTTCTACTTTCTTAATTTTTTTTCTCTTTTTTTTTCCTCTCTATCTTTTTTTCTACGTGTCACTATTTCCCTTTTCCCATCCATGATACAACTGTATCTCCATTTTCTGCCATTGTATCTGCCTCCATCCCCTCTACTTTTTTTTTTTTTTCTTCTTTTTCTCTTCTACTTTTTCTTTACCCGGATAGAAATACTCTCAACCACCTTTCAGCAATAACAAATAACAAATAAGATAACAAATTACTACGCTCTTGATACACTGATTTGCAGTAGCGGCTCAACAGAGTAGGTGGCCTAAAATCAAATCTTAACATGAGGCCTTAGACATATTTAATAAAATTTTCATATTTTTCTTTTTGACGTTTATTTTTTTTGCCTTTGCTGCTAATTATTTATTTTATGATCAATTTTTATAGAGCAATTTTTATTAGGTTCGGTTAATTTTGCTATTTCCTCGGACAGAATTAATATCCACTCCAAAAATATAAGTGAAATAATACTAAAAAAAGAAGATATGAATGCCTTAAGAAGATAAAAAAACAAATAAGATATGTGTTTAAATCTTGAATATTAGGCCTTCTTTTATAGGATGAAATTCTCCCCGAACATGAAGTACCCCACCGATGTGAGATAAACTTTTGATATATTTAACAATAATTTATAAACATATAAAAAAAGGTAAATTTTGGGGCCTCCTATTTTTGGGGCCTAAAGCTTGGGCCATAGTGGCTTTGGGTTGAGCCGGCACTGCTGATTTGTTCATGATAGTCTTCCTAATCAAATAAGGCCAATAGTTTGCATTAGAACAATTGCTGAGTAAATGCTAGAATTTACTAACCATTATCGAGATGGGTCGTTCTACTTTATTATATTAGATTTCTAGATCCAATTATCAAACAACAACCATTTAATTCCCCCATTACTGAAAAAAGTTATTTTAATTATTACCTAAATTTCAATCAACCAGTCAAACTTCAAAATTTACTGCTAATTGGTTTGGGATTCTATCATCCATGGCAAACCAGAAGAAGAAAAGGGCAAAAGAACGGGGAGGAAGAGAACAGGTGATAGAGAGAAAGAGGAATTAGCTAGGTTTTGATCAAAAGACCAAAGTGCCCTCGTAGTTAAAACAAAATAATTAAATAAGTGATAAAAAATAGATATTGACACGTGAGTACTATACGTTCTACCACAAGAGTGGCTAAATATTACTAATGGGTATTAAATTTTTCCCAAACAAGAATAGGGGGGAAATAGATCACCCATAAAATTAAGATGTGTAAATAATTTTTTCGAACAAGTTTAAAGAGCAATTTATATATTTTATCTTTAAATATCTAACAATGTAAAGAGAGAATTCAGGATATTCTTAAGGCAATTTTTTCCTGTAACTGATTATTTAAAAGGACCTTTTGCTATGACTCGTTCTTACGCCGGAATATGAAGATTCTTGATTAAGAGAAATACAAAAAATTCTTTCTTTCGATGCAGAAACGGACCTCTCTACTCCGGATCCGGAGTAGGAATAAGGTATGCGTAAACACTACCTTACCCGGAGCTCACTTTGTGGGATTCTACCGGATTGTTGTTGTCTTTCTTTAGGTGAATAAAAATAAAAAATAAAAATAAAAGTAAAAGGAGGGGGGAGAGGGGGGGGGGAGTTCTCCACTTTATCTAACATAAGAAACCCCGCACTGAATAATAAACACTAATCGCCTCTTTATAATACAAACACAAGAACTTACAAGTTACAGACTGTACAGACCAAGGTGAAATGTTAATTAATGTAAACCAGCTACAGCCAAACAATGCCTCCCTACCTAATTGTTTCCGACAAACAAATCTCCTCCTAATCCTAAAGAATAAACACATAACAAAGTCACCAATGTCGCTAATTGCTTCAGTTCAGATCTGCTGAACCATCAAATGAACATAGAAGACCAACAGTATACATATGCGACTTCCCTAAAAAAATGAGATTATGGTAGCTTAGCGCAAACCATAAGCAAATGATGATGATTTTGTTTACTTTAACATTCTGTTTAGAGGGATCCTGTCGCTCTGTCGTGTGATCCTTTCTATAGGAGAAATCACCTGCGGCATTGACATTCCCACAGAAACAATGATCTCTGCAAACCACGGAAAAAAAGCATATTACAATGCAGGATTCTGTCAAGTGCAATAAAGAAAGAAAAAGAGAACTTCACCTTGACTCAAGGAAAAAACAAAAATGTAGTAAATACATGAGCATAGATGTATGGTGCTACAAGTGAAGATTAATTAATACTTTTTTGCCAACAAGGATTTTGCTGGATAAGAATGTACAAACCTACAAATTATTAAAGCAGCTTGCATTTTATAGGATAGTTATTTCAGTTCTAGTGTTGTCACATCATTCTTGTGGTGAATGGATTGGTTTGGAGAATCTAAACACAATGAGAACTTCAACCAAGATAAATCTTGCTGTACGGCCTGTAAAGAAACTGAAACTTTAGGCCTAACTCAACCCCTAAAAGCTAGCTCATGGGGCGAAAATTGTCCAAGACCATACAAGGAAACAACCTCATTCTCTCAACCTATGTGGAACACTTAGCGGGACATAATGTTATCTGCAAGACAAGACATAATTGACTTATCCTTCTGAATCTCAATTAAAAAACCCTCTTATACTCCTAACAGATAATTTTACCTCAAAAGATTGGGACCAACACATTTCAGCAAGTAAATTGAAATAGAAAGCAACACTAGTTATTTAGACACAATGTTTCTATGTCCGACAAGGCTACCCAAGGAAAAAAATCGGGACGAGGCGTGACATGATTGGTCAATTTGATTGGTAAAATACAAAAAGAGCAAGGGTGGTAAGATGCTGCTCAAAATGACCAAACATCTCCATTAACAACAAAGATAGAAATGATGATACTGAAGCCAAGTAAAGTGGCATATCTGAACTGAAAAATGTAAACATTCATGATAACTATAACATGAAAAAAAGTGAAAGATGAATTAATTAATGAATTGCATGGCAGAGAAGTAGGATTAGTCACACACCTATGCCTTCTCGCACAGACAAATTTGGCCTGATGATATCATTTGAATTAACCAGAAATACGTCCCCTATATACAAATGATTTGTAGGGACAAAAATGCTGCACAACTCTTCGTCCCCATCATCTTTCTGCAACAAATCAATAGCTCAGAACATCCTTTAATGATCAGCTAACAAGAATAGCGGGAATCCTAGCAGATAACATATCAAGGATTACAGAAATGGGACAAGGTAGCGTATCCCCAAGATCAGTCCATTTAATCTGCTTTGCTTTCTTTCTCCCCCAGAGATATGGCATGCTGGGGAAGGGAGTGGAAGAGTATAATTGTAGTCAAAATTGTCTAAATTCAACATGTATGATATACATGCATGATTCATCTATAACATGTATCTTACAGGGTAAAGAAATGCAGGTGAAATCACTTGGACAACGGCATTCATATGAATCTCTAGCTTAAGGTCCAAACATTTTGTCCCTTATAAAAAAAGGTCCAAACTTTTGGTCATCCCATGACAATTGAAAACAAATCAATGGGAGGGAGAAGGGCTTCATCCTTGTAACTCTTAGATGTAATGAACTCCAATATGTTGGTACAAAGAGAGGAAATACAACGGGGAATGGACCTAATTAAAATACTTCCTCTCGACAGCGTTTATCATACCACTAATGTTGTTTGGAACGTCCAGAAATGAAGTAAATAACATATACGTCCTCTTTCTTTGTCAAACTTGAAGGGGTTGACAAAAATATATAAGCAGCCCTTCCCCTTGTCTGTATTTGAATTCATAAACATATGACGGGGAGATCGATACCCAGCTCCTATCCTTAATCTTTTCGTCCCAATCCAACATAATGAGCCATAACAGACATAATGTTGCATGGCCATCTAATCAACCGACTATTATCAAATAACTTCAAGTTTTGTTAGAAGGTATACATCTTGTACCCCTTTTTGTAGTGTAAACATTTAAATTGACAGTGTTGAACAGTCAAATTCAGATAAGACTAACAGCATTTGAACTTTGAAGAACAAGAATAAATTCTTTTATTAGAAAAATATGGAAGAGTATATAAAGCTAAAATACGAGTGTATGTAATACTCAGAAAAAGAATAGAACAAAAAGGAAAATGAAACAATAAGAAAAGAGAGACAAGAGAAGAAGCTACACATGCAATAGCACAAGTCTTCCCTGAACCACAGACGACCTTGCAATATTGTAATTAACCACCCCATAAATCACTCAGCCAATTTCCCTCCCCCAGACCAAAACATAGAACGCACAGGACCACAATTTCCCTCGAAATTGCCATCTCTATATAGAAATTTTAACTCTATATAAAACATATCAGGTATAAGGTAATTCTACTACATTCCAAGCTCCAACAGGTTTTAGGCATACCCCGAGGGTCCAAAAATATTCGGAAATGGATATGGAAGCTAAAAAGGGAAGTTTTGTCCAACAGAGGACTAAAGCTGTACCAAAACAATAGGTTGAGACTATTTAAGTAAGGAAAAAAAAGGATACGTATAGGATACTATGAGGGAAGTTGTTTTGGTCAGTATAGGATATTATGATGGAACTACCTGGAGAACAACAGAAGATGTTATGAAACCAATTGCATATTCACCAATTCGGGGATGACGAATTATAGCAACTTCCTTGAATGCATTAGTATTCTGGTCTGTATTAAAACAAGCCAAAGAAATCAAATAAGTCTTCCAAACCCAGCAAGATACAGACAGATAAGAGCTACAGCTATTCAGAAGAATTCATCTTCACTTATCACATGTATAACCGGACATGGTTATGTTAAGAACTTTGACACCCATCAAATCAACAAATCAAACGTCCAAATAAAATCAATGAGAAATATGTCCCCAAGAACAGGCTTAGTGATTTGGCTCTGATGTGTTTCCATTGTAAAGCGATAAACAATAGTGTGTCGTAATGTGCTTTCGCAAACATCAACATAAAATGGAACAATGAACAGCCATGTGCTTCAGATATAACATGCTTCAATCATTACTAGTTGAAGTAGATAACTAGGAACAGTTGATTGAAACAAGATACTATTCCATTATGTAGTTTTTATCTTGGCCCTAAAAAGTAAATCCAGTTAAATTGAAACTAAGCTGGTTCTTAGATATACTATTTACAGAGAATCATTTCCCAATCTTCAGCTAATATGGAAAAAAGTCAATGAAATAGGAAACACTGTCATTTTTTCGTATAAGCCTTTTGTCCAAGGGAAGAAGCATTATGTCATGGTGATTGAAAAGGGATTTCAAAGATATTTTATCAAAACTAAATCTGCAATAGACATATCTATATCTCATTAAATACCTCATCGCTAGGAAATTAAAGTTCGCAACCAAATAGTAATTATTACCTGGTGAAATAGCAGAACTAATTTGCTTGGATGCAGAGTATATATGCTTAACAAAGGGCATCCTCTTTATAAACCATTCCCCTATCCAAAAAACTGTTGAACCCAGCCATGATGAAGCAAAAATACCGACAAAGAATATGAAGGTTATCGATGTCACAAATCCAAGGCCTGTAAGTACAAGAGAAGCACTTATGAATTTACCGCCACACAGGCTTTTATTGAAGACGCAGCTTGGATGTTGTTAATAATTTACCAGACATATCACTACTACAAACATGGTCAACGCATATATAACTACAGCAAGTGAACAACGGGAAAAAAAATCCTGTAATGCCAAAAGTGACGTACCAAATATGTCAATACCAAGTCTTTCATATATGGGGCTGAAGAAACCATCAACAAATTGAATAAACCACCAAGTGATGAAAAATGTAACAGCCACAGGGAAGAGGACCACACTGTGAATTGGCAATATCCACAAAATATTAGTATACAGATAAAGAAAGTAGGCACCACAGTAATAGAGATACTTATAGAAAGAAAGGGCGGGGGACGATGACTTCTCGACCCTGTCTCCAAGGGGACAGGCCACTGAGAAAGCAGGAGTGTCCCATAAGCCAGCAAAAGTACATTTTTCTTTCCTAAGTAGTTGATAAGGCAAAAGCAAAGTGTTGGGATTTTGATAAGCTCCTTACCATCCAGTCATGAACTTCTTTGACACCCAACTTTGAAGAACAGCATAGCAAGCCTGATTAAATAATGCCAGAATTAGTCCAGTCAATATGAAGATTAGGCATTGAGTTTTTGTACAGTGAAAGAAGATAGAAAGGAACAAACATGGTATTTGTTTACAAAACCTTGGATGTTAGTGAATTAATATTTGAAGGTACATTGGAGTTCAAGCAAGAACTGTTACTTCTAGAATTCTACATCACAATTCTTCAACACTTTTTGTGATGCCAAACCAATTTCCTTGCTTTACATTCTCTCATTAATCACTTGCCAGATTTTTTTTAAAAAACAAAATCTCTCAGTAGTTGTGTGCAATGTAGTCGTCAAACGAATTAGTTCAACTCTCTCTTGTTAAAAAAAAGAACTTGGGAGATCTATGAAATACTTGCAGAATATAATGCTAGAGATTTTGTTGAGTTAGCTCTATCTAACTAGTTTTCTTTTCTTTGATAAGAAACTAGTTGATTAGAGAACCAAAGAACTTTTTTTAATAAGAGTAACTTTTCTTGATGACCCGCAAAAAGATAATACTGGGAAAAGTGAGGCCATTACAAGTTGTGTTAGAGAGCTAAGCAAATCAATAATGGCAGCACTATCATTTGATTTGAGTACTAAAATATTTAGGTAAAAAACTTGTTATATTTGAGTTTTCAAGCAATATCCTGCTGTTGTACTTTACTAGCTCCCTGGACTCGTCTGTTTAGTAATTTTGTGAGCATGAACGTTCAATAACAATCAACTATGCCTCAATCCCAAATCAACCCGAGTTAGCTATATGAATCCTCAATATCCATCTTTCTATAGTCAGGTCCATTTCATTCCACTACGAAATAATGTACCTTTCTATGGCAAATTAAGAATTATCTAGTCTCACACTTATCTCTACACGGATAACCAGTTAGATTCCAACTAGTTGGTATTGCTTATATCAATCATTTGCTTTGCTTCCATTATACTCCGTTCTTAGCTAAATTTGCTTGATTCCATAAGATTTAAACTTTCCTCAATGTTATTTTAGGTCTACCTCGTCCACCAGGACTGGACTTTTGCTATTCCCTCAACTTTAGAAAGTCATTCAACTGCTACATGCCCAGCAAACTAGCCCAATAATCAGCAACCAAACCAGATCTAAATTCTCACCATTGATGTATCTATAACTTAGCTTTTAAAATGCATACTTTAATGCTCACTATTTCAACTTTCAGCTTAAAATCATATATAAATTGGTCATTTTGCCACTGCCTCTAAGTTAGAGAAGCTGTGTCTAACACGCTGGACACCGAGCCACTCAAAGTTCACAAACATAACAAGTGAAAATGCTAATGTTAGTTTGATCTGGTAATCAACAAAATAGAAGAAATAACATGTTATAACAGGTGAAATTATAGTGTAAAAATTCTTCGAACAGGTCAGTTTATAAGTAAATTAAATCTTTTTTGGTGTGGTTGTTTTGTTTGGGGTGGGGGTGGGGGTAAACGAACCTTGCGAGTGGAGGAATTGGGGGAAGAAGGAGGGGATTTGACGGGATCTTCGGGATCTTCTTGAAGCGGCGAACTCGACGTTGACTCTTTCTTATCTTCCGCCATTTCCAGACTGCAGAGAGATTTTTCTGAAATTATTGGGGTTTTGTTGGAAATTGATTGGTTTTACAGGGTGGTGTCGGACGATACAAAAATAATAAAATTTTATGAAAATCGCCATATTCTGATGAAATTATGTGAATTGCAAAGTTGCCTCTATAGTTTTCTTAATACAACTTTGCTCTCAAAAGTTTCTTGTCATTCACCTTATTTTTTTCAGTTTGAAGTGCCTCCCACACAAACAAAACAAAAAAAAACGAAAAAAGAGAGAAAGAGAGAGCTTAAGATTGTTGGAAAATTTGAAGAATTATGGAGAATAAAAGATTTAGCTTGAGGCGTGTCAAGGACACTGTCCTTAAGGATATTTCGCCTACACCGAGATAAATAATATTAGGCGTATCCCCAGGATTCAACAAGCTCTTCTAGTATAACTAGGAGCAGAAACAACAAAGATTTATAAGATGAAAACCCAGCACAAAAGAAAGAAGAAGAAAAGTTTTTACTATGTTTCTTTTCAATACTCCTTCTCACTCTCAACATAAGAATACACATATATATAATAGTCCAAAATAAAAATGGACATCTGATGGGCTAACGTTAAAATACATTTAGTATTCAAAGCTGTCAAAAAGGTTAAATCCATTCAATGTTAAAAAACGTTTCACAACTGTTACAAAAATTCTTTAACAATTGGTAACTTTTCAAAGCCATTCAAGGCTATTGACAACGGCAGTGGTTTCAAAAGAATTTAAAGACTTGTTAGAATATTATAATAATTTTCAGTTATAGATATTAAAATATATTCAATTAATTTGTCTAATAAAGACCCATTAAATGAATGAATCTAGACATCAATTTAAATATTCTTTTTGAGATATTAAAACTATTATTATTTTTCAACAACCCCCCACATAACTCAAAAAGAATATCATAATTAAATAATAATAAAATAATTTTACTGGGTTTCACAAAAGAGTATAATGCATCGAATCTGGTGTCTCTTAGACTATGAACCAGACCTAGACATAATAAGATTAAACTTACTGAACAAATGGTGAAGTTTAGAACTTCTATGAACCAAGAATTCTTTTGTAAGTTTAGTCTCTCATCTATCACATTACACCCGCACACACTTTGTTATTTATCGCGGTTTTGCGCTAATAGGCCATGCGCGCGCCTGGTTTTCATGAGCGCTCTAGAAATTTCGCCACAAATTTCATAGGAGCGGCCTCACTCCACACTCATATGAGTCCATCCATCAAGTGTATTATGCAGCACAGTACACCACCTATAAAGGCTATGAATTATTAGATTAAGAGTTTAATAACTCAGCCTCTCATTCCTTGCAGTCTTGCACTATTTACACATAGACACCATAGGAAGGGATATAGTTTAATAGTGCACATTTGATCAACTAATGACTTGTTATTACCCATATGAACCTACTTCATGCGATCTCCAATCACATAGATTGGGTTACCATCATAGTTGGCAAAAGTCCTATTCCCTTCGATGTTTCAGATATTAATTTTCTTCCCAAAGGTTTAGTCAGAGGATCGGCCAAATTCACTTCTGACTTCACATAATCTACGGAAATTATTCCATCTTTCAGCAGCTGCTTTATCACATTATGTCTCAATTGGATATGTCTACTCTTTCCATTAAAGGATTTATTTTTGGCAATGGCTATTGCAGCTTGGCAATCACAATGCATCGACACAGAAGGTGTCGGTTTTATTCCTAGTGGAATACTCGCCAAAAGGTTCTTTAACCACTCGGCCTCATTGCCAGCTAATTCCAATGCCACAAACTCAGATTCCATGGTAGATCTAGCTATTATAGTTTGTTTAGCTGATTTCCATGCCACAGCACCCCCATCGAGGGTGAACACATAACCACTAGTGGATTTTGTCTCATCTGAATCAGAGATCCAGTTAGCATCACTGTATCCTTCTAGTACAATGGGAAATCCACTATATTTAATACCATAGTTCATGGTACCTCTCAAATATTTCATTATTCTTACTAATGCATTCCAATGATCATGACTCGGGTTTTGAGTATATCTACTCAATCTACACACAGCATATGCAATATCAGGTCTAGTAAAATTCATCAAATGCATTAGACTACCAATAACTTGAGCATATTTATTTTGATCTACAGCATCTCCCTTATTCTTTTTTAATTGACTACTAGCATCATAAGGAGTGCTTACATGTACCACATCAAAATTATCAAATTTTTTAAGTATTCTTTCTACATAATGTTCTTGAGTCAACATCAAACTATTGCCATCTCTTATAATTTTCATGCCAAAAATAACATTAGCTTCTCCCATGTCTTTCATCTCAAAATTAGAAGACAAGAAAAATTTGGTTTTATGTACCAAATCATGGCTAGAACTAAAAATAAGCATGTCATCTACATAAAGGCAAATAATAACACATGCACCATCCACACTTTTTGTATAAACATATTTATCTACTTCAATTGATGAAAAACCATCATTAATCAATACTTGATCAAATTTTTCATGCCACTGTTTAGGTGCTTGCTTTAGACCATACAAAGATTTTAGCAATTTACATACTCTATTTTCTTGGCCGGACACTACACAACCCTCAGGTTGCTCCATATAAATTTCCTCCTCCAAATCACCATTTAAAAAAGCAGTTTTAACATCCATTTGGTGAATATAAAGCTTATAAATAGAAGCCAAGGCAAGTAAAACACGAATTGAGGAAATTCTAGTTACAGGAGCATAAGTATCAAAATAATCAATATTTTGCTTTTGGGTAAAACCTTTTGCAACAAGTCTAGCTTTGTATTTATCAATGGAACCATCCGGATTAAGTTTCTTCTTAAAAATCTATTTACAACCAATGGGTTTAGCTCCCGGAGGTAAATTAACTAAAATCCAAGTTTTATTTTGTAAAATTGAATTTAATTCTACATCAATAGCTTCTTTCCAAAATGATGCATCAGAAGAAGAAATAGCTTCAGAATATGTTAAAGGATCATTATCCATAAGATAAATATAAAAATCATTACCAAAAGATTTTTCTTTCCTTGGTCTTTTGCTTCTTCTTAAATCCTCACTTTCAAAATTATTTTGAATAATTGGAACATGTAAAATATTATCACTTGAAATAATAGGAGCATCATTATTTTTCTCAAATTTTAAAGGAAACATATTTTCAAAAAATTCAGCATTTTTTGTTTCAACAATAGTATTATTTTCAAGTACATCACTTTTACCTACTAAAAATCTATATGTTGCACTGCTTTCAGCATACCCAATAAACATACAATCAGATGTTTTAGATCCTATTTTCCTTTTCTTAGGATCAGGCAACATAACTTTAGCAATGCACACCCACATTTTCAAATATTTCAAATTAGGCGGATACCCTTTCCATAACTCATAAGGAGTTATACCGGTTTTCTTATAAGGAATTCTATTTTGTAAATGACAAGCAGATAAAATGGCTTCACCCCAAAGATTATCCGAAGCACCAGAACTAACAAGCATGCTATTCATCATTTCCTTTAAAGTCCTATTTTTCCTTTCCGTTACACTATTTGATTGTGGAGAATATGGCGGAGTTATCTCGTGAATTATGCCTTCTTTCTCACAATAATCATTCAATAAAATAAATTCACCATCTCTATCGGATCTAACTCTTTTGGTTTTCTTATCCAATTAATTTTCTACTTCAGCTTTATAAATTAAAAACTTATCAAAAGCTTCATCTTTATTTATCAACAAATAAACTTTTGTATATCTAGAAAAATCGTCTATAAAAGTCACATAATATTTTTTCCCTCCTCTAGTCATAGTTTGTTTCAAGTCTCCTAAATCAGTATGTATTAAACTTAACAATTCAGATTCTCTAAATATTGAAGCACATGATTTCTTAGTTTGTTTAGCTTCTGCACAAACTTCACACTTATCAATATTCAAAAAATTAATATTTGAAATAAGACCTTCAGAATGCATTTTTTTAATATAAGATAAACTAACATGTCCTAATCTAGCATGCCATAAATTAAAAGAATCAACCAAACAAGCAGAAGTACTAGCATTTTCATTGATAACATTGAGTACAAACAAGTCATGGTTATAATATCTCTTGCCAACAAAATTATTATTCTTGGTCAACACGACCTTATCAGATTCAAAAACAACCTTCACCCCCACTTTTCCTAATAATCCCACAGAGACCAAAGTGGCTCGGATACTAGGAACATGCAACACATCATTCAATGCCAAAGTTTTGCCAGATGTGAGTTTGAGAAGAACTTTGCCTTTTCCAAGAACTTGAGTAGTTCTTGAATCACCAAGATAGACAACTTCTTCTCCCTCCTCAACTTGGGTGTAAGACACAAAGTCTTTTTTGTTAGCACATATGTGCCTAATGGCACCAGAATCTAACACCCAATCTTTCACATTGGCCACAATGTTCACTTGGGAACAACCGCAACAACTATATCATCCACTTTGGCTTCAGTTAAATTTACTTTAGCCTTAGTGGGATTGTCATTCCCAACTCTTTTCCGACATTGAGCAACATAGTGGCTAGGTTGATTGTTGGTTTTGGGCTTATAACCATTTCTTTTATCATACCTGTTACTTGATTTTTTCCGACGGTTGTTGTCCTCCATAGGGCTGCTTCTAGTAGCAATTTCTTTTCCTTTGTCAACAACAGCGTGCTTGCGGTTAAAATTATCTCCACCAAAAATAGCAACATTAGCAACATTATTCTCCATAATAACTACGTGGAAATATCCTTAAGATTGTTGGAAAAAATTGAAAGATTATGGAGAATAAAAGATTTAGATTGAGGCGTGTCAAGGACACTGTCCTTAAGGATATTTCGCCCACACCGAGATGAATAATATTAGGCATATCCCCCAGGATTCAACAAGCTCTTCTAGTATAACTAGGAGCAGAAACAACAAAGATTTATAAGATGAAAACCCAGCACAAAAGAAAGAAGAAGAAAAGTTTTTACTATGTTTCTTTTTAATACTCCTAATCCCTCTCAACATAAGAATACACATATATATAATAGTCCAAAATAAAAATGGACATCTGATAAGCTAGCGTTAAAAATACATTTAGTATTCAAAGCTGTCAAAAAGGTTAAATCCATTCAATGTTAAAAAACATTTCACAACTGTTACAAAAATTCTTTAACAATTGGTAACTTTTCAAAGCCATTCAAGGCATTGACAACGCCAGTGGTTACAAAAAAATTTAAAGACTTGTTAGTATATTATAATAATTTTCAGTTATAGATATTAAAATATATTCAATTAATTTGTCTAACAAAAGACCCATTAAATGAATGAATCTAGACATCAATTTAAATATTCTTTTTGAGATATTAAAACTATTATTATTTTTCAACAGTTTTTTCTCAGAAAATCACTGTTAATTAAAACTAGTACAGTATCTTACTTGCTTGACCGTTTCATATTTTTATAATTTGATCAATAATAAAATTTAAACCATTTGAGCCATAATTATCGATAATAAGACAACTAAGGTAGAAAAAGTTATTTTATCCACCCTAATTTACGGTAAGATCTTGTGTTATGTGTAATGAGATTCAAATATAATTTAACTTACTATGTTTAAGTGATTTAATTAAGTAAAAGCATGCCTTTATAGTAATGACTAAGAAATAAAAGTGCATGTGTAATCACATATAATGTATTTAATATTTTTTTTATAAATACTTGGTGCTAATAAGTTTTTATCCTAATATACATATAGTACAAAATATCAATAATATCAAGGGATACTTTAATCCCTCCTCTTCTTCCTCCAATGAAAGTGTATGGGTCGGAACCCGACCCTATAGCAATCGACGAGGCTAATTGTTTCTCTCGGCTAATATAAGATTAATAAGTGTTATGACCACTCTTAATTAACGAGGTTCCATATGATCAATAAGGTATCGGCCTATCCGTTATATCTGGAACAACCCCTAACGTGGGCGCAGCCACAAAAGGCCATCTCAGACCATTTACATCTATAAATACCAAGGAAGAAAGCTTAAAAGGGGTTCATCTCCTTCCCCATGGGGGCTCTGAAACATGCAGAGCAAAACAAGGAGTGAGAACCCACAAAAGAAAGACAGAACAATGGTAGATCAAAATGAACATGATTGTAACGCTCTGAACCTCTCTATGGAGAGGCAGACCACCCTATTGTCATCAATAAAGATCACTCATATTTTCTGTCACTAGCAGGGTCATCTTTTATTATCTTTTCCTTTGCTAGATTCTCGATTTATTACGACTTGCTATGATTGGCCCTCAACTTACATATATTGTTTTGTATTCATAAAGTGATCAATAACTTTTGAGTCAAACAATTTGGCGCCGTTCCTTAAATATATATCAGGGAAGATGGTCATGGCAACACTTTAACCAAATGGTTCTCTCTTACATTGTGATCGATTTTGAAGAAGCTCATCATGTCCCTAAAAATATAAATTTCCTCCCTAGATAACTTAGTCTCTTAGTTTTTTAGAGTAATTTTTAAGATTGCATATTTTTCCTTTTCCTATAATTCAATATATAAATCAAGTTTTTTAAGGAAAAAAAAAGAGAAGGGAAATGGTTTGGATATAGTGAACTTTTCTTGGAGGTGCTCTTGTTCTTCTAAAAACAACAACCTTCTTTCGATAAGAATCATAAACTACATGAAGCTGATTTCCAATAAAAACAACATGTCTCCTTGGCTTATTTTTAGTTTTAGAACTCAAAGCCGAGGAAAAAAGCCAAAAGCAATTAAAAATTAAACAAAATTACATTTATTTGCTCTATTTCTCCATGTGAATTTGGCATGAAAACTATATATAGATTCACCAGTAATATGCCAACTCAACCTCCATCCCCTTATGATATAGAGAGAAAAGATATTATGAAATTATATTTATAGTTTAGAAAAGCATAGCTAGCAAGTAAAGATTAGCTCATCTTGGTGATTAGTATTTCAAGAAACTTGAAGAATATAATTACGCTGCAAGTTGGGTCTAACTATATGAATTCTCACTAACCTAAAGCCTATCTTCCATCAACTTGGAAGCCATCCATTTTATCAAATTTATCACATCTTCAAATGTGATCTTTCCTACAATGAGATAAACCAATTACACTTGTTATGTAATTGTCTCCATTCACTGTATTACAAAAAATGTATGAATAAGCTAACTAATACACTTACCTAACAAAGGATCAAGAATTTAAAAGTATAAAAGTAAAAGTAATTTTTAATTCAAATGTCGAAAATATATCGCAACTAACAAAAGAATTACTATCCTATTCATATATTATGAAAACAATTCACCAAAAACAAAAGACTTCTACATTTATTATTGATTTGTAATGTTACTGAAGTAACTATAACCATCACATTTCTTTCTGTCAATATGGCTTCCATAGAAATTGAATATGGAGGCAAGTACCAAAATAAAAAAGAATATAACTATGATTGAGGGATGATTGGAGTTAATTCTGCTGCAACCACATGTTTAACCTCATTTTCAGTCTACACTTTCAATGAGCATACGGTAGCTTCCTTGGAATATCAAGTAAATTCATGGAGAGGCATGAAAAAATTCATATACATCCAATTGGGCTACTGTAAACTGTACAAACGATATCCATAAATCAAAAATAAGAAACACAAATTATTAATTGTTGTCTTCTTAAATTTAGTAGTAAAAGCAATAAAAAAAGTATAAGAAAGGAAAGAGATAGAGAGTGCAACAAAGAAAACCTAGAAAATAATTGATGAAGATGAATAAACAGAAAAACATCCTAAGTCCTTGGTGGTCATAACTTATCTATGCTTTATAATCTTCATCTGAATTCTCTCAATCCTGATAATTGAGAGGATGGTAAAATCCAAAGTAATGATAAAACGAATAGAAACTTCTTTAAATTTCGTTTGTGTCTTTGAATGTCAACCAATGATACTTTTTAAAAAACTTTTAGAGTAAGCTTACAGAATATTAAATGTTTAGTGCTGGTTTAACTCTTTTGTTGCTTATTGTCCAGACTCTAATATTTCCTCCAAGCGACTCTTACATATTGCATTATATAAGGTGCTCACTGACACTTTATTATATTATATTTGATTAGTGAAATACCTTTTTAAAAACTGTGGATATATGACATAAAAATTATGTATAGAAAAATTATTTGCAGAAACTAAAGTGGAAATAGTATAAAGTTGTCAAATTTTACATCCTTACATAAAGAGAATTCTAATGGGAGGTAGGAACTAGAAAGTTCCATAAATTTGTAGCCTACAAAAAAATATATATTCTGGGCATGCTATAATCCTCTTAATATAACATGAACCACACTGAAATGAAGATTTATAAAGAAGAGAACTTCCCATAATTTTTTGCTAGCCATAGAGATTACTTCAATAGTTACATCTATACATGTCTTAGAAATTGAAGAAGAGTCAGGCAATCCCCATAAAGTTGAGATTTTTGAAACTGTATTTTTCAATATATCAGAAAGATTTGATGAATTGTGAAGTCATCGTTCAAAAGTTGTAGTAAGGAATATTATTTATAGCAGAGTAATGAGAATAAAAAATAATAGTTTGAAGAACAACCGGCATAAAAAATAACTGCGTAGGAAAACCGTGAAGAACTGGGATTAGGATTGTTATACGTTTAATTTTGGGGTATTTTTTTCCTTTTTACATATATATATAAAGAGTAAAACAGTGGAGAACGTGGATTATGATTGTTATACCAACCCACACTTGGAATTATACAGTGTGATTTAATTTTTGGTTTTTTTACATTTCTGAGTAATAATTAAGTATTAAGTATATAAATAAAGTTCAAAAAAAAAAAAATTTTGGAATTGGCAGAAAGAAACGTGATTTAAAATTCTTACAATAAGTATTAACTGTCAAGTTTTTACCTTTTAGAAAATATCGAAGTAACTGCCAGCATTAAAAAAAAATTATACTTTTTTAAATAGAATTTGAAACTCCAAAAAAGGTGAAAATTGTCCAAAAAATTTACACGTGTCAATTTAATATCATGCCACTTGTCATTATAACATTTCTTTGCCTCTCCTATCATATATAAATAGACTATTTTTGTCAGTTTGTTGGTGGAACTTAATATTACGCAAAACTTTGAATCTCCAATGTTGAAATTTCAAGTTACTCGTATCGGATATTATTGAGGAAAACTACCAGTTATGTCCATTTATAAGTAACTTATTACAAATATTGGCAATTCATAAAATATTTCTCATATTAGTAAAATATTACTAATATGAGCCAATTAGCTATTTGTAGCCAAAAAAATCAAAATTTTGCTTTCTTTTGAGTGGGGTGTTATTAGAATAGATTGAGAACATATTAAGGAGCTTGAATTTCAGTTGTGGGATGATTTGGTGGAGTTTTGAGGTGGTTTGAATTGAAAATTCAAATTAGAATACGAACATGAAAAGAAAAATATGTGTATCACACTATGTATCATTTGTGCATTACATATGAATCATATTTATAAAAACGAAAAAGGGTCAAATATATCCTTATACTATTGAAAATATTTAATATTAACCTCCGTTATACTATTAGTCCAAATATATCCCTAATGTCATACTATGGGTCCAAATATATCCCCGGCATCATAAAAACGGTACAAACTTACCCTTCCTCCGTTAACTGCCTCCCCTATGAACACATTTTATTGCTAAATCACCATTTCTCCCTGTTTGAACTACCAAGTTCAATTACTTTGAAGTTCTATCATTATTTAGAAGAATTCGCTGCCTCTACTTCCTCTTGTTGCTTCTCCGGCCCGAACCTGGAGTTGTACGTACCTTCACTTGACCTTAAAATTTTGCGTTTTATCGTGCATTTCCTTGTGTTGTCTGAATTTGTAAGACATATTTAGGAAAAATTTAGTAGCACTTTCATTTTAACATAAAACGTAAAGAGAAAAAAATTGTAGCCTTCCAGAAATGCGGTTGAAGAGAAAGAAACAAAACAAAAAAAAATTAACTCTCGTGTCTAGGTTGTTTTTCTTTCTCACCATGGTCAATATTGAAACCTTAAACTAGTTTGCTCGTATCTTTGCTTAGTAATAAAACAAAATGTATTTTCGTTCGTATAAGCATGATTTGAATAGCAAAATTAGAATTTTCTCGGTTCACATTGTTTCATATTATCTTTAGTTGTTAGCATTTCTTTTGATATAATCTGTTTGTATATCTGTGATCTGCGATTTTTCTTCAAATGATCTGGTTATGAGGAAGGGATGAAAATGGGAGTATAATGGTGAGGTGACAATGAAATATTGTCATAGGGAGGCAGTTAACGGAGGATGAGTAGGTTTGTACCACTTTTATGATGCCAGGGATATATTTGTACCGATAATATGACGTTAGGGATATATTTAGACTGATAGTATAACGGAGGATAATATTAAACCTTTTTCAATAGTATATGGACATATTTGACCTTTTTCCGTTATAAAAAATATGTATCACATGTATAACCCCCCACCCCACCCCACCCCCGACACACACAAATGTGTGTATATGTGTGTATATATATATACCTTCAAACTGAGTCACGATTTTGCAGCCACTTTGAGAATAATATTTTGTAAAAGAGGGCTTTGCCTGACCTTTTACTACAAGAGTTGAACTTTGGAAACCAAGTTTAGAAAGCTAAAAACGTAACACCAAAAAATAGTTATATAAGGGCTATAAAGTTGTCCCAGACCCCACCTTGTGGGAATATACTGGGTTGTTGTTATTATAAGGGCTATAAAGCTGAAAATTCAAGATGGTTCATATGTGAGGGTGCTTACATTTTTCTTCTTGACTCTTAATGGAAGGACGTCGCAATCTATCGGTATTTACTAAGCCTCTAACCTGCCCATGTAGGCTACCAAAAGTGCTATATATACAAAGATCTGTGAGATTGTGGCTAAAGGATGCCAATTTATCCTCAACACGATTTTCTTCTCTATAGCAGTGCCGAGTTCTAACATCATGCGTATTTACCAACAACTTTATCTCTTCTACTGTATCACTGATTCTCCAATCACTATCACTGATTCTCCAATCACTGAAATCTGAAGGATGAGTGAGTCAGTTTCTCCTATGATCGAGTTGAAGCCATTGTTGATGCACCATTTAAGGCCATAGAGCAATGCACTAGCTTCTGCAGTGTTACTGGTGCCCTGTCCCAATGGCAATGAATATGCCATTATGAGACAGTCATCACTCCCTCTCACTATATCTCCTCCTCCACAGTCGCCATCTAGAGACAAGAACCATCACTGTTCAGCTTCACAAAGAGGAGGTGGTTTGAGTCATTTCACCATAGTAAAACAGTTGAGCACCACCTGGACTTCATATAGTTACATATATCTTCCTAATTGTTTCCAAAGTTGGATCTTCTTGAAATGAGATTTGATATAGTAAATTTGCCATTGTTATTGCTAGTCTAGATTGTTGAATCCTTCTTTTATTGGTTGATGAGAACCTGCAAAAGACAAAAGAAGATAGGTAAGTTTTTCAGTTTTCCAAAGTATGTTTTGTTCCACTTTGTTTTTGATTGAACACATAGTTTTCCAACTATAGCAATTTTCTTTCATCCAGTTTGTACAAACTGGATTGCTCCCATTACAGTACTTTGCATTCATGGATTAAGCCCAAAGGGATCGGGTGGTTTTGAATTTCCTCCATGTTAAGTGGTACATCAAAACTACCATCGATATTAAATTTATAGTAGCCAACATGGGGTGATGTCCAATATATATGAATTACTTAGTAATACGTGATGGAGATTGTGGGTATATAGTAGTCAAACATGTAAGTGATGCCACATTACTAAAATGTTCCGAATAGAAATAGGGAAAATTACGCTCCATGTCACTTGGCCTAACAACCCATAAAAAATGGCTCATGTTTGAAGCTCTTATCTGATATGGCAAAGGTTATACATAGTCTGAAAGTTATTTTTCACCGGTTAGCCCACCGTATTTTTTTATTTCTTCATTCTTCTTTTTCCTCCCGTTTCACGACTTTGCACCTCAAAATTTCTCTACCATTACATATATTCTTCAATTCTCCTTCCAGATTCAAAGTTTATAATCACTATTAAGATGAGAAGAAAAAATATCACTTTAGAAGAATTATTACTTTTTGAAGTCACCATTATAGGTCATTCGAAGCTTCAATTTCAGATATTGAATTTCTCAATTTTGTTAGTTGTTTGGATTGGGTATTGGCCCAATTGATTCGGATCGTCAAGCGGAGTTCGAATCTCAAATTCGAAGTGATTAGGAGCAGATTTGAGTTAGATTTGAGTTGAATTTCAGAAGATGCTCAAAAAACAGAAGAACCCGTGAAGCTCCATTAACAAGATTCATTTGTATAATAGTGTATAAGTAGTGTATAATGGTGTATAGACACCTCTTATACATTATTTTATACAAGGCCGATACATTATTTACAGGTATTTGGTGGATTTTTCACATTTCACGGTGTATCATTAACATTTTCATTATTGTTCTTATACATCTTTATACATTTTATACAACTATATATATAATATACATCTTTGTATAAAAGTGTATAATATTGTATAAATGTATAAGCATTTCTAACGAAATTTTTATATGATTTTCGCTTGCAATTCTTGATTAAAACTATTCCAAATCTCCATTCGAAACTTCGTATACAATCTACTTAGACTAATTATAATAAGTTCAAACAATACCCACTCCAAATTTCTCACAAAATCTTATTCAAAATCTAACAAGATTAGGAACATGAGATTTTAGATTTCTCGCGTCTGTTTTTTATTTTCGTAATTTTGATAGGTGTATAAAAATGTGAGGAAATAAGAGAATGAAAATATTTCACGTTTAAAGATAAAGAGCATAAAAACTAAAATAAAATATTCAGATCTATGCTTATTGATATTTGGCTATACATTTGCAAACTTGTAAGGGTTAAAATAATGCAAAATTAACTTATAAAGTGTATTATTATGTAATTTTATCATAAAAATACTTAGACTTGTGTTATTATAAACATTGTGATTGCGAGTTAGCCAGATGTGCTAAAAGACAATAGGAGAGAGTGTGGATAAGGGAACAATTAGATTTTGAAGATGTCTCTTAGTAAGAGTGGGGGTAGATTTAGGGGGCGGAAGGGTGTTCATACGAATCCCTTTTGCCAAAAAATTACACTATTTATGTAAGGAAAAATTTATTTTTTACCTCTATATATTATATTTGGGATCCTCTTGATACACAGTCCAAAAGTATAGCTTAGTGCTAGAAGTGTGCATAGACCGGGTTGGTTCGGATTTTTTAATTACCAACCCAAACCAATAGTGTCGGATTTTTAAATCTATAAACCAAACCAAACCAACGAAATTGGGTTTTTCAATCTCGGGTTTTCTCGGGTTTTCGGAAATTTTTCTCCGATAAGTCTTCATAGCACAAATATATAACTTGTGCTCCACATACTTCTCTAATCCTACAAGGATACAACTATATAATGTGTTTTTCGAAAAAATAATACAATACTATGAGATGCGTCATAACATTGTACTAAAATATTCAATAACAAAAATACTAAAATCCATAAAGAAAATATTACTAAGTAATAAGCCATAATAAATATTAACATAATCTAAAAGTACTATATAAGTCATACTTAAATAAGTACAACTATAAGTATATTAGTTACACAAATAAGCACTAAAGAAAAAGATAAACTAAGTTGTGCATTTTCAATATAAACAATGCAAAACTCTAAAAGAGAAATATACATGGCTAAGCACTTTTTAAAAAATATTTAAAAAAATATTAGCAATCTCTCTAATTATTTAAATAGAAGATCTTTTTACATTTTGGGCATATCTTAAATATAACCAAATACTTAATGACCAATACAAAAGGCACAAATCATGGGATATTTGGAATATTCGTACTCTCTCTCATTGTATGAAAGAGATCACATATCATTTTTCTTCTATTATCTCCTTCTCTTATCCTTTCTCTTAGTAGCTTTACTACATTATGTAGTATTGCTTTAATTTGTTTCAGATGCATTTCATATAATATTTTCTTTTACTAAACAAGTGGATCTATGTGTGAAGTTAACTATTTTTAAGTATTACGTTTTATGAAATTGAATAATGTCCATGAACAAGTGCATTTATGTTGTCAATATATGACTGGAATCTATGTTTTATCCATATACGAGAATAGTATTTGCATTCGTAATTGCATATATACTTTTATGATGTCTTTTTACTTGTGTTATCAGCTTTTGATCATTTATGAAATAAAGATTTATACTGTGCTAGTGCTACAACAAATTCCCAACCAGAAGATAAATCACTTATAACATGTATATATTATACCATCACTAAGGATTATTTTATTGTGATATAACTTTTCAAATATTTCACAGATATACGGATAAAATAATTTATAATTATGTATGATGTATAACATGGATATATTATACCTTTAATAAGGAGTGTTTCTTTTATGGTGTAAATTTTTCAAATAATTCACAGATCTACGGATAAATTATACCCTCAATAACATGTCGTAAATTATACCCTCAATAATTCACAAGTTGTTTGCTACCTATGAGTTGCTGCTCGTCTTTTTAAGTAACACAATATGGCATATGGAATTCTACAGAATGGCAGTTACAAATAATAAGATTTGTTGACAATAATGACTAATTGTCTTAATTAAGTAGTAGTAGGTAACTTTGCTGACAATAATGACTAATTGTCTTAATTAAGCAGTAGTAGGTAACTGAAATGCGTGATTCAAGTTACCATATTTAAATGATTTTGGCTAGAAATATAAATATTTGCTTGCCTAATGTGTAAATGACCTAATACTGCTACATGTGCGGAAATTTTCTTACAAATCTGCCTAGTTATGTTTTTTGCTCAAACTAAAAAATAGATATACACACTGTTGTCTTTCTAGTGTTGAATTGAATTTTCTTAGTTAGCATTAATATTGATGTGAAGTTTATTTGAACTACTACATTTATGAACTATAAAATTTATTGGACCATTCAAGAATGTTAATTCCAAACTTGAAACATTATGTTTAAAGATAAAACTGTAAAAAAGTTTAAGAAATATTTATGAATTGTATTAAAAATAAATATTTATATGTATAAAATATTTATAAAAATTAAATGAATATTATATCGGGTTGGTTTGGTTTCGGTTTGACTTTTTTTAGTTAAAACCAAACCAAATCAATTATGGTCGGGTTATTTTTTCCAACACCAAACCAAGTCAAACCAACCCATGATCGGATTGTTTTTCCAGTTTAACTCGGATTACCGGTTTGGTGCGTTGTATCGGTTTTTTTTTGTACACCCATACTTAGTGGTCAAGTGGATTCAAAACCTTTGTAATGTAATTCTATTTCCACTAGTTACAATCTTTTTAATTTTTTTCTTTTTTTGAATCCCTCGACGGTAGTCCTGCCTCCGCCACGAAGCTTATCTTTCAAAAGTTCTAATGAATAAGTGTTATATTAATTCTTCCTCTTAGAATAACAAATACTAGTAATGAATTGATTGTCTATTTCATATATTTTTAATATATCCAATGTACCTTTTATGTAGAGATGTTCATTCATTTAACTTTAGTATATTCTTAGGTGACCTATTACATGCTTCGGTCATTATACCACAAATTAACCAATATCAATTTAATGTATATTAATATATCGAAATTTAAGGTGAAATATATAAATACACGTATATATGGCCATGAAAATGTATTTTTTAACAGTTATCCACCTACCACTTAAGCTAACGTGTTCGTAGTGGCCATGATTATAAGTCTATAACCCATCTCGATTGCTTAATCGTAACTTATTTCTAGAGTAAAGCTATTTTCGATGGTAGCACAAATAATGCAAGAATCTTCTTGGGCCGTGTGATTATAGGCTATAATTACGTATTTTAATCGCTTATTACACTCGAGTTTACTGCATTTTGATTGAATTTGAGCTTTAATCGCTGGTGCTTTGCAATAATATGTGATTTATGCCTTGTAGGCATAATTCCGAGCTATATAGATGTTATGGAATGCATTGAAGTGATTTGGAGTTTTGAAGTCTGAGTAAAAGCTCAAGGAATTAAGCCGGGATCGTGTTCGGGAGGCAAATTTGATAGATGAGAACAAACGAAGACTCGATGAAACATATTGCACACTGTCTACTAAATTGGACATAATTGTTTGCTCAAAACTCCGTTTTAGCTCAACAATATATGATTAGAAAGCTAACACAAAGGGATACAACTTTCATATTTTAACGTTTTCCCAAATTCTAAATGAAATAGGGCAAAAAATTGAGGTTTCACCGCGACCGCGGCAGAACCCCGGTAGAAGATGGTCGCGGACAATTGAAGAATCAGAGGGCATGTTTGGCAGCGGTTCTACCGCGACCACAGCAAAACCGCGGCAGGAGGCAGAAATTTCAGGGACTTATGTGCAAAGCATGGGATTTTAATTCCTAAACCCTATATAAAACAAAGGAGGCCGGCCAAGAACAAGTAGGGGACACATTTTGGACATAAATTAGACCTAAGGAGGCAAGAGACACTACTTTAGGGTTAGACAAAACCTTGGAGGCAAAAACACATTGGAAGCAAGGCAAAAAATTCTTCTACGAGTTTTTCCTTCCTCTTCCTATTTTTCATTGTTGGTTATGACTTTTAGTATTGTAGTTTTACATACTATTATGAATAGCTAATTTGTAGGATAAATTCTTGTTATGTTTTTATATAATTGAGCCATAGCTTTTCTCTATTTGTTCAACTACATTTATATTTTGGTTGATTGAAGAGCTCTCAATTAGTTGTTCCTATTTAGTATGCATAACTCGGGAGAGAGCGCATATTTAGGTAACTGTTGAACAACACCACTCCCAAAGTATATGAAGGATCAATAACAGAGGGTTTAAAGGCGGGATTAGGGATAACGAAGCCTTGGGTGCGATCTGAAGTGAGCTGTATTAAAAGCCAAGCAAGCGTAGCTCAGGAGAGTGCGTCTAGTAAATTATTGTAATTACTCGGGAGAGATTTACGGTAATAAGAGTGCTCATGATTGGTAGAGAATACTTAGGCGAATTATAGAAGACATAGCGGGAAGGATTCCGACAATTGGAAAAATCATAACTCTAGACCTCCATAATCTTGTCTCTAACCCTTAATATATTTAGTTATTAATTTAGTAATTTAATTTGTTAGTTAATTAGTTAAACACAAAAATCTTAATATTTATAACTTAAGAATTGTTCAAGCTTGTCTTCTTGGTGATAGTGAATAGCTATAGCTAAACCTTAGTTCTCTGTGGGATTCGACTCCGGACTTGTAAACCGGATTATATTTGCAATGACCACATTGTCCTTTTTATAAGGCATAGTTGTGTGTGATCAAATTTTGGAGCCGTTGCCGGGGAACTAACGGTATAGTTGTGGGTGTACATATTGCTAGGTTTCAAGTTTGAACTTTTATTTTATTTTTTTATTTTTTTATTTTGTTTTATTTATTTATTTGAGAAACATGACATCATGGAATTATGAGAATTTTGTTGTTGGTAATTCTACTTTTGATCTTCCTTATGCATATTGTGAAGGAAACCACCTAGGGCGAAATTATCAAAATATTCTTGAGAGCGAGTTTTGTGCACCAACTCAATCTTATGTGTGGAATGTGTGTGATATATGTGGTGGTCAAGATGATCACTTTCACGGCTGTGCTTATATTTCTTACCTTCCCCCAACCCCTTACTTTGATGGTTCTTCTTTTTCTGGTGAGGTTAATATGAACAAAGAACCTAGGGAAGCTGACCAACAAAAGCTTGAAGATATGTTAAAGTGTATTTTGGAACAACAGAGTAAATTACTACTGCAGATAGAAAGGCAAGAAGAAACTATTCACAACTTGAAAGTTCACATGAGTCAACTGGTTGAAGTTTTTAATGCTCAACAAGCCAATATTGTGAATAATATCCAAGAAGAGCGTAAATTAGATATAAAAATTGACGAGCTAGAGGAGGAGGCTAGAGTAGAACACCAACAATCAATCGCACTAGATTTTGAGGATGACGATGTTGTAGAAGAGATACTAGAGTCAACCAAGGATATTGAGGATACATATTTTGTTGACTCTATTGTCATTAGTGTTGAGAATGTATACTGTCCCAATATTCATGTAGTTGAGGGCATTGGTCCTCACTCCAAGCATTTTTCTACATTGTGTTTAGATGATGATATGAAAATAGAGTTGTCCGAGCCATTTGCGGAGTCGAGGAATGAGGAACAAAGTACTTACATTCTAGAATTCTTCTTGCCAGAAAATCGAGATTACACACCTCACCTAAAGGCTAAGAAATGCAGAATACTATATTATGGGCCAGCCAGATTCGTTCCACCACCCCAGGAACATGATCATATAGCAGAATTAAAACTTGGGGTTCGATTCATAAGTTCAAAGTGGAGGCAGAAAGTGATTCACGTCGTGCTGCGACGTTAAATCAAGCGCTTGTTGGGAGGCGACCCAGCTTTATTGCTTTCTTTTATTTTTTATTTTTTCAATTATATTATTTTTATAGTGTCAATTCTTTTATTTTCTAGGAGTATGGAAATCAAAGATATTGGAAGGATGCACCAACAAATGCAATGGTTGGAACAATGTGTGAGGTACCCACTCGAAGGATCAAGCTGGGAGAAGTCTGAGTACCCATGAACTGCTAGTGCTTCGGCATTTGGCCTATCATGGAGTTTCTTTTACCCTCTTGTATGTATGGATGTGCATTGGGGATAATGCATAACTTTAAGTGTGGAGTGAGGAGATTGTCTAGGTGACTTTTCATGCTACTTTAGCTATGTTTGTTTTTTTTAAAGATTGGACTTTTTCTGATGACGGATCTTCTAGACACTTTTCTTGAGGGAAGTAAGTCTAAAGAAAATACCAAAAAAGATTTTTTATTTTGTTA
>JASVEL010001003.1:0-46716 GCA_032618575.1 Nicotiana noctiflora
TCTGAAGTGAGCTGTATTAAAAGCCAGCAAGCGTAGCTCAGGAGAGTGCGTCTAGTAAATTATTGTAATTACTCGGGAGATATTTACGGTAATAAGAGTGCTCATGATTGGTAGAGAATACTTAGGCGAATTATAGAAGACATAGCGGGAAGGATTCTGACAATTGGAAAAATCATAACTCTAGACCTCCATAATCTTGTCTCTAACCCTTAATATATTTAGTTATTAATTTAGTAATTTAATTTGTTAGTTAATTAGTTAAACACAAAAATCTTAATATTTATAACTTAAGAATTGTTCAAGCTTGTCTTCTTGGTGATAGTGAATAGCTATAGCTAAACCTTAGTTCTCTGTGGGATTCGACTCCGGACTTGTAAACCGGATTATATTTGCAATGACCACATTGTCCTTTTTATAAGGCATAGTTGTGTGTGATCAAATTTTGGAGCCGTTGCCGGGGAACTAACGGTATAGTTGTGGGTGTACATATTGCTAGGTTTCAAGTTTGAACTTTTATTTTAATTTTTTATTTTTTTATTTTGTTTTATTTATTTATTTGAGAAACATGACATCATGGAATTATGAGAATTTTGTTGTTGGTAATTCTACTTTTGATCTTCCTTATGCATATTGTGAAGGAAACCACCTAGGGCGAAATTATCAAAATATTCTTGAGAGCGAGTTTTGTGCACCAACTCAATCTTATGTGTGGAATGTGTGTGATATATGTGGTGGTCAAGATGATCACTTTCACGGCTGTGCTTATATTTCTTACCTTCCCCCAACCCCTTACTTTGATGGTTCTTCTTTTTCTGGTGAGGTTAATATGAACAAAGAACCTAGGGAAGCTGACCAACAAAAGCTTGAAGATATGTTAAAGTGTATTTTGGAACAACAGAGTAAATTACTACTGCAGATAGAAAGGCAAGAAGAAACTATTCACAACTTGAAAGTTCACATGAGTCAACTGGTTGAAGTTTATAATGCTCAACAAGCCAATATTGTGAATAATATCCAAGAAGAGCGTAAATTAGATATAAAAATTGACGAGCTAGAGGAGGAGGCTAGAGTAGAACACCAACAATCAATCGCACTAGATTTTGAGGATGACGATGTTGTAGAAGAGATACTAGAGTCAACCAAGGATATTGAGGATACATATTTTGTTGACTCTATTGTCATTAGTGTTGAGAATGTATACTGTCCCAATATTCATGTAGTTGAGGGCATTGGTCCTCACTCCAAGCATTTTTCTACATTGTGTTTAGATGATGATATGAAAATAGAGTTGTCCGAGCCATTTGCGGAGTCGAGGAATGAGGAACAAAGTACTTACATTCTAGAATTCTTCTTGCCAGAAAATCGAGATTACACACCTCACCTAAAGGCTAAGAAATGCAGAATACTATATTATGGGCCAGCCAGATTCGTTCCACCACCCCAGGAACATGATCATATAGTAGAATCAAAACTTGGGGTTCGGTTCATAAGTTCAAAGTGGAGGCAGAAAGTGATTCACGTCGTGCTGCGACGTTAAATCAAGCGCTTGTTGGGAGGCAACCCAACTTTATTATTTTTTTTTTTTTTTTTTTTAATTATATCATTTTTGTAGTTTCAATTCTTTTATTTTCTAGGAGCATGGAAATCAAAGATATTGGAAGGATGCACCAACTAATGCAATGGTTGGAACAATGTGTGAGGTACCCACTCGAAGGATCAAACTGGGAGAAGTCTGAGTACCCCATGAACTGCTAGTGCTTCGGCATTTGGCCTATCATGGAGTTTCTTTTACCCTCTTGTATGTATGGATGTGCATTGGGGATAATGCATAACTTTAAGTGTGGAGTGAGGAGATTGTCTAGGTGACTTTTCATGCTACTTTAGCTATGTTTGTTTTTTTTAAAGATTGGACTTTTTCTGATGACGGATCTTCTAGACACTTTTCTTGAGGGAAGTAAGTCTAAAGAAAATACCAAAAAAGATTTTTTATTTTGTTAGGCAGTGTAGCAATTACCCCCTGGTTTTTCTTTAAACCACGGTTCTTTTTCAAAGATTTTATTTGAACCGGGTGTAATTAGTTTTTTTTTTTTGGAAAGTAGGAGCCATTGTGTTTTTTATGAATTGAAGCAATATCTCTTGACTTGGTTATGCCTTGAGAATAGTGAGTACTTTGGTTGTGACGCTTATGCTCAGTTTTTGACTCTTGGAGAAGTACCTTAAATTCTATTATCTTAACTTTGCTTAACTACTTTGACTAAAGTGTCTATGAATCCAATCCTGAGTGAGTTATATGCCATGTATGTGTAAGTTTTGCATTATTCAGTGCATTGCATTTGATGCCTAGAACTTGCCTCGTGTGTTTGCAAAGCGAAATAGTAGTTTTGTTCAGTCTTGGAAGTGATATAGGCAATTCTTGTTGAGCCATATATAGATATTTTACCCACCTAATTATTATGTATCGTAGTTAACCCCTTTGAGCCTGTAATCTAGTTTCTTTGGCAACCACATTACAAGCCTTGCCCATTTGTTTGAATTAACCATCTATTTGAACCTTTTCACCTCTCGTGAGCACTTGAATATTATGATATTTATAAAAGTTAAAGTGTGGGGTGGTTGGTTTGGATTTTGAGTGGAACTAATTGAATAAGTATAAAGGTGCACTATTTTGAAAAAAAAGGAAGAGCCACTTGAATAGAAAAAAAATATAGTTGGATTGTTGTGAAAAATAATTCTTGATAAGTGGTGGTTTTTGACGCAAGTGTGCTTAAAGAAGAATGGTGTAATTTACATTGATGTGAAGGTGGAATTTTGGTTTGACATAAGTATGGGGTTTAAATGTTAAAATATATATATTAAAGTGCTTAGGGAGGTGTAGTCACTCTTATATCTAAATGTATCATACTCGACCCATAGCCTACATTACAACCAAATAAAGTCCTAACTGATCCTAGATTGAATGAGCTCGATAGTGGAGTAGTACACTACGAGCAAGCTTATTGTGCATCTTTTGTGGCATATGAATGTTATTTCTAAGAGTGAGTGAATTATTAAATTTTGTGGCATATGAATGTTCTTAAATTTTATTGTGTGGAACTACTCTCTTGTGTTGTGAGGGCACTTGATTCATGAAGGAAATGTAATGTCAGCGACCTCTAGGTTAGAGTATGTAGGTGAGTTATGAATAATGCGTGGCACTTGTGAGTCAAATCTTGAGGTGAAGATGTTACGCTTTTGTGCTTAGTCAATTTTAAATACTCTTGGTGTGCTGCGTTAGGAGAATTGTTTAAAAATGTCGTGTCTATAAAAAAGACGAGCAATGGCTTAAGTGTGGGGTGTTGATTATAGGCTACAATTACGTATTTTAGTCGCTTATTACACTCAAGTTTACTGCACTTTAATTGAGTTTGAGTTTTAATCGCTAGTGTTTTGCACTAATTATGTGGTTGTAGGTGTGCTTTCAAGCTATATTGATATTATGGAATGTATTTAAGTGATTTGGAGATTTGAAGTCTGAGTAAAAGCTCAAAGAATTAAGCCAGGATCGTGTTCGGAGAGAAAATTTGATAGTTGAGAACAAATAAAGACTCGATGAGGCATATTGTACACTGTCCAGTAAATTAGAAATAACTTTTTGTTCAGAACTCCATTTTAGCTTCACAATATGTGGTTGGAACGCTAACTCAAAGGACTACAACTTTCATGTTTTACGTTATTCCAAATTCCAAATGGTACGGGGTGAAAAATTGCAGTTTCACCGAGACCGTGGTAGAACCGCTGTAGAAGATGGTCGCGGACAATTGAAGAATCAGAGGGCATGTTTGGCCGCGGTTCCACCGCGACCGCGGCAGGAGGCGGAAATTTCAGGGACTTATGTGCAAAACATGGGATTTTAAGTCCTAAACCCTATATAAAACAAAGGAGGCCGGCCAAGAACAAATAGGGGACATATTATGGACACAAATTAGACCTAAGAAGGCAAGAGACACTACTATAGGGTTAGACAAAACCCTTGGAGGCAAGAACACATTGGAAGCAAGGCAGAGAATTCTTCTACGAGTTTTTCCTTCCTCTTCCTATTTTTCATTGTTGGTTATGACTTTTAGTATTGTAGTTTTACATACTATTATGAATAGCTAATTTGTTATCTAGAGTTTTGATAGAACCTTTTGTAGGATAAATTCTTGTTATATTTTTATATAATTGAGCCATAGCTTTTCTCTATTTGTTCAACTACGCTTATATTCTGGTTGATTGAAGATCTCTCAATTAACAGTGCCTATTTAGTATGCATAATTCGGGAGAGAGTGCATATTTAGGTAATTGTTGAACAACACCACTCCCAAAGTATATGAGGGATCAATAACAGAGGCTGTAAAGGTGGGATTAGGGATAACGAAGCCTTGGGTGCAATTTGAAGTGAGCTATATTAAAAGCTAGCGTATCTTGGGAAAGTGCATAATAAGAGTGTTCATGATTGGTAGAGAATACATAGGTGAAATTATAGAAGACATAGCGGGAAGGATTCTGACAGTTGGAAAAATCATAACTCTAGACCTCCTTAATCTTGTCTCTAGACCTTAGCACATTTAGTTGTTAATTTAGTAGTTTAATTTGTTAGTTAATTAGTTAGACACAAGAATCTAAATATCTATAAGTTAAAAATTGTTCAAACTTGTCTTCTTGGTGATAGTGAAAAGTTGTAGCTAAACCTTAGTTCTCTGTGGGATTCGACTCCGGACTTGTAAATCGAATTATATTTGCAACAACCACATTGTCCTTTTTATAAGGTATAGTTGGACGTGATCACTGTGACAGTTGAACACATGATATGTTACCAAAGTAACTAGCTCAGCTATATGGCCATAAAGGAGAATAGGGGCACCAAATTCACAATCATCCTTCAAACCAATGGGAGGATCAAGAATTTTAAAGTGATGGATGTTTGCCTATAAAAATCCGAAAGAAGAGAAAAAATGAATTAATTGTGAGTACTCACTCTATATTTATCTAACTATTTTTATAAATATCTATATAAATTTACTAATTTTGGTTAAAAATAATGGGTGCTTAGTGACAACGGTGTAGCTATTGTTTCTTATATGCTTTTCATTGTTTAATTTCTTTTGCTACTTGTATCATTCACATGCCTTTTTTGAGGCCACAGGGCTGCACTTTTTGTTTGTTCTCTTACTCTTGTAAAAATAGCACGGTATAGTCAATTTTCGGATTGGTCAATCAAAAATAGTCAGCGGTTGCCAAGTCAATGAAAAATGCCATCGTTTTGCTGCAATAGAGATCGATCCAGCATAATATACTGGAGTTCGGTGCACTTGTGTCTGGCTCGAGTATAATATACTGGAGACTGAAGCACTGGTGCTCCAAACTCCACTATATTATATTGGACCATTATACTTGCGGGAACTCCAGTATATTATGTTGGAGTTTTAGTATATTTATGTTGGAACACCATCATATTATCCTGGAGTTCCAGCATACTATCCTGGAACTTCAGTATAATATGCTAGAGTTTAAGTATACTTACGCTAGAGGAAACTCCAGCATAATATACTAGAGTATTTTTCGGGTTTTGAATAGTGTTTTCGCTCAGATTTATCTTTACATAAAAAGTGGATAAATTTCGATGGCTATTTTTAAACAACCAGTTGTAAATCTGGCTATTTTTTAAAAATCTCCCCTTACTCCTCCACAACATCAATTGGGCTTTGATAGGTCCAGTAGAATTAACTTAAATAGTCACCTCACCAAGCGCTTAAATTTAAAATAGCAAGTGAATATATAATATATATGTATAGAATTGTATATAATCATTATAAAATCCATGTATACTAGCTAGATAAAGTAAACAGTAAATTTGATCTATTATTTATGTAAAGATCCCTGGCCAATTAGAATAACTTACAATAACCTAATAAATTGACTATCTAGTTCAGGTCTAGGACATTAGTCGAGTAATAGGGGTGTTTACAATCTTGTTTCCTTGTTTACAAGAATTAATAGTATTTTGATTTCTAATAATCCTTTGTACTAATTAGATAAACTTTTGAAAGCTAAATTCAATTGGAGTTGTCTATAGCCCTAGATACTGAGAAATGATCAGAGACTAAATTTCTGAAGAGGAAGTTGGTGTTATTGCTTGCAATATATGCCTAACATTATAACTTATATTAATTCTTTAGACTAGCATGGGGTTACAATTACTTGATCATGAATATGTTAGGTTAGTTATAACAAGTGAGTTCAATGTCTTCATACCGATTGTATTTATTCAGTTCAAGATCTGTATTTCTTGTGTCTGGGAGGGAAGTGTTGGTCAGAGCAAATGAGAGTTTTTTTATCAGCATTTCATATTAGGTTCTTTTAGCTTTATAATTGGAAATATGCAACAGAAACGATACTGTTAATATGGAGAGTGTTTTCTTTGACTTGACCAAAACTTCTACTATGTTACTGAATTAAGGGGCAGAGGAAGAAGAGGAGGCTCTTATTGATTATTCACAACCATTGATGAGTGATGAGATGACTATTCAATCTATCTAATATGACGAGTATTATTTCAGTTATTCTGTACCTGAATATTGTGTCCTTGTTCAACCTATCAATATTATGGGTTTTGTGCTATGGCAATATATTGATTCACATCGAGTTTATTACTTAGCGTACTGGACAGATCTAACTTTTAATTTTTATTTTTATTTTTAAAATAAAAGCCACCATTGTGGAGTGTGTTTACAGCTTGTTTGGATGGTTGTTACGCATCGTTTCATAATGTATCGTATCGTATTGTATTATATTGTACTGTAACGTATGATAAAAACAATATTAGGATAGATTGTATTGTTTGCCATCATTTCATGATATCACTCACCAGCAATACGAAGAATAAACTTGTAATACATAAAAAAAAATTATGATATGGGGTAAATTACTATATAAAAAGGCAAGGAAAAAGATAAAATAAAATTATTTTATAATAATAAAGTGTGAGATTGAGAGAAAAAAGACAAGACAATAATACGACCACACCAAATCGGTCATTACATAAAATGGTACATCTCGTCATTATGTAACGACAAATTTAACGATATGATACAATAAATTTAAGTAACAATCAAAACAAACATTGTATTTAGAGTAACAATACGATACAATACATACAATGATAACAACCATCCAAACAAGCTGAGGCATTAAAAACTATTTAGGTAGTATATATTTTCCAAATTGAATTTAGGAGTTTTGACACTGTTACCCACAAAAACAAAATTATTTACCTTTGTCCACCATTTATTTTTCTACTTATAAACTAGTTACATTCTCTACCCATAGTAGGTTTTGTGAGGAATTATGCTTTTTTATTTCTATGCTTCTTTCCTTTTTTTCCCTTTTTCTCTTTTATTCATTTATTTTTGCTCAAATCGTATTATTGTTGTCTCTACCATAATTTATCACACTCAAATTTGACTCCTCCTTTATTTTTTTATTTTTAATTTTTCCTTATTTCTTGTTTCTTTTTTAATTCAACGTGATTGTCGTGCGAACCTTGATCTCCTTCTTTACAAATATTAGTACATACTCTATCATTAGCAGTAACACCAACCAGTGATGGAGTAAGACAATATAATCTACAGCCGCTAAATCTCCATATATATTAGTTAGAATAGAAATAATAATAAAATATTAAAACATGCAATAAAAGTATAAGTAGGAAAAAAGACTTCTAGAACCAAATGATACCATTATGGTATACATGTATACCAACGTAGTATATGATTACTCTAGAATGTTGCTACAACTATCTGTGACTATACTACTGTACCATAACATTGAAGGATACAATAAAAGTACGAGAAAATTACATGCTCACATTGCAAGCTAAATATTCGCAAAGCAACTTGCTCATTCCATATACTAACAGGATATATAGTTGTATGGGTCGATCCAACAATTGCCTATAATTATAAAAATTATTACATAATACACATAATCTATATCCATCAACACAAAAAAATTTCACCGCTGCAAATCACGTTCATATAAATAATTTCAGAATAGAATTCACTTAAAAATGCAGCTAAAACAACCAAAAAAGTTCAAACAACCATATGTTACCAATATGACATATAATTATACTAACATGGTATACAGTTTTACTGGTTAATTCCCGAAAACTATATGACTATACTACTCTTACATATCACACATGAATAAACAAAAAATTGTGTACCACATATTAATGTAATAAAGTATTTCAAGATATTGAACTATATTACTATTATTAAAAGAAAATCAAATATTGTACTAATAAATGCAGTTAATACAACCAAAAATTAATTCAAGCATATGATACCAATATAGTATATAGCTATACTAATAAGGTTTGAAATGAATTATATCCCAAAATGGTATATTTGTATACGATTTGAGTATACAATACAAATTCGTCTTCTTCTCTTGTTACCCGGCGTGAATCCGGATATAGTCAGAATCCAATGCGGATACCGGACACTGGATGAGAAATCAAAATAATAAAAACTATACTTCAACCCAAACTTCTAAAATCTACTACAAAATCTCCACCAAACTGATTAAAACGTTAGCTACAACCTCCATTTAACGTTCCAAACAAACTCATATAGGATCGGATCAAAATAATTAAAAACACAAATAAACTAAGTTTTGACTCAACCCAAAAAAGAATCCAAGATTGTTTTTTGGTTCAAATTGTATGAAATGGGAAAAACAAAATGGATAGTAGTTAGGAGTAAGTGCGAGAGCAAAGGATATATGAAAATCGGCGAGTCAGAATGGGAATGTTCAAAAAAAAAAAAAAAAAACAGAATGCTATGCTAATCCTCTCGTGTTTCTTTCCCAATTTATATTTGGTGTTGTTCTGTTTACCAGATTTCTTCCACTTCTATTTTATTTTAATCGGATAAATAGTTTGGATCTCATGAATTGGAGTAATAAATAATTTAGACATAAACGTTAAAAAATAAATAATTTAAAATTATTAATGAATGTAAAGCAAGATTTGAAGGTTAAAAAGTTGTCAATTCCATCACAATGACTTGGGAAGACCCTTTGTTCTCTGGACGTATTACCACTATTTTCTTATCACTCCTTCGGAATATTGGATATTTCTGTTTAAGAGGGGCCATTGGATATATGATAAAAATGTAGTAGCACTGATGCTGAACTTACTTTATATAGTGAAAGTAGAAAAGGAAGATTCAGATGAACTCAAATTAACACTTTTTGGAACCTAGTATAATGTCGACATTTCATTTCACATGACCAAATTCATTGAATCAATCCAGTTTTTAAAATGAAAGTTGCCCTCTTATAAAATTTTAGTGAAAAAGACAAAAATGCTTGGCCGAATTATCTCCAACGTCATTTCCATTGATTTTGTCTTTTTCTATAGTCCCCCTGAGTAGAGTTTGAGTGACAATTTTTCATCATATTGCCATGGAAAATAAAGAACCATTATTCACTCTATCTCATGTGATTCAAGTGCTGATAACTTTAATAAGTACTAATTAATATTGCTTTAGTTAGAATACTTTTGATTTGATATTTTACATCTAATTATTTTGATTCATCTTTTGAACATTAACCTAACAGTAGGTGCAGCTAAAAGGAAAGAACTAAATTTGACGTTTTCTTCATTTGCTTAAATTAAGCAGAAACAAGATGATTATTTAACCTCTTGTTGACATCTAGTCTTCGAAATTTTATTTAAGAAACATTGCATGTATAGTATTTTCTAGAAAAAATTAATCATTGTTGCAGAAATGTTCCTACCTCTTTCTTTTCTGGATAACACTTAAATAACCCTTCAACTTCTCCCGTTTTCAAAACTACATATTTCCGGTGTCCTATTACCCCTTAAATAAGGTGAATTATACATAATACTTAAACTGGATGATCGTAAATTTTTGTCATTGCTTGCCTCATAGACAAAATTTCAAATTTAATAAACATTATCTCTCGCTTACTTTATGGATAATAACCCTAATGTTCTGCCCATGAGACAAGATGGGCCGTAAAAGAAAAACTATTCCAAAAAGTCTCATATTTCTGTAATTGTTTTTGCCTTAAAAATACTTTTTTCTACTTTAAATCCATTGCCGACGCAGCTTTTCAATGATGGACAAATTCTGAATAGGATTTCGAGAGATACCTTTTATTTCGTTACAATTGATAAGAAGTAACATGCACGCTTGTTATTTCACGAGCTAGTATCAGTGCCGGAGCCAAATGTTAGGACCCGGTGGCACTAAACACTTCTGCACAGCGGAAAAATAAATGATCAACGAAAAATAAATGACACAAAGAATTTAACGTGGTTCACCTAAAACGTTTAGGCTACGTCCACAAACCCGACACCAACTTCCACTAAAACTTTTTGTAGGATCACAAAGAGAGACTTCTCCAATAGTTTGGAGGTACAACAATTTCCCGAGCTCTACCCAAAATAGTGGCGCACACAAAAGTGTTTCCGGAAAATACCCGACTAGTATTTTACTCACTATTTTGTCACCCACCCTTTAGAAAAACTTCCTAAAGAAAAACAAACTCTCTCTTTCTCTCTGACTCTTATGTTGAATATGGCAAAGTCCCACATCGGTGGGAGACATAAGTTGGGGGGATTTTCCCCCTATAAAAGAAGGCCTAATGTTTATGATTTAAACACACCTCTCATTTGCCTTCTTATCTTCTTAAGGCATTTGTATCTTCTCTCTTTAGTATTATTTCACTTGTATTTGGAGTGGAATAAAATATTGGTTGTGTCCGAGGAGTAGGCAAAATTAGCCGAACCTCGTAAATTCTGGTGTTCCTTTTATTGTTGCTTTATTGTCTTATTTATTATTTGGTGGTTGCCATAATTTTTGGTATAGTAGTTGTGACTTATTCACACTATATACATTTGGCTTCCGCAACAATTGGTATCAGAGCCAAGGTATTATCTCGGTATGCTCTGTGGTTGCAGCGTAGTCTGATCTTCCACATCAGAAAAGATTTATCTTGGTAACTGAGTCAAGGTTCTGACCCGGTATGCTCTGTGGTTGCAGCTTAGTCTGATCTTCCACATCAGAAAGGAAATAATCTTGATTTGTGTTGTGAGCTATTAAATAATATTTGTTCAAAGATGGGAGACAATAAACAAGAAGAATCTACATCAAGTGTCAGCAATACGTCATCATTGGCATCTTCGCTTATGACAAGAATTGTGTCAAATGCGAAATTTGCGGTAGAAATTTTTGACGGGTCCGGACATTTTGGGATGTGGCAAGGCGAGGTTCTAGATGTCCTTTTTCAACAAGGGCTAGATCTTGCTATTGAAGAAAAGAGACCGGATGGTATTGGAGAAGAAGATTGGAGAATTATCAACCGTGTTGCTTGCGGTACCATTCGATCCTACCTTGCTAGAGAGCAGAAATATCCATACACAAAGGAAACTTCTGCAAGTAAATTATGGAAAGCACTGGAGGATAAGTTTTTGAAGAAAAACAATCAAAATAAATTGTACATGAAGAAGAGACTGTTTCACTTCACATATGTTCCCGGTACCACGATGAATGAACATATCACCAGTTTCAATAAGTTGGTCACAAATTTGCAAAATATGGATACAACTTATGATGATGGTGACTTGGCCTTGATGTTGTTGGCGTCACTTCCTGACGAGTACGAGCACCTTGAAACTACTCTACTCCATGGAAATGACGAAGTTTCTCTTAGAGAAGTTTGTTCGGCTTTGTATAGCTATGAACAAAGAAAGCGAGAAAAACAGAAGGGCAGAGAAGGAGAAGCATTGTTCGTGAGGGGTCGTCCTCAAAATCAAACAAGGACAAGGAAAGGAAATTCTAAGTCAAGATCTAAACCCAGCAAAGATGAATGTGCCTTTTGTCGAGAAAAGGGGCACTGGAAGAAAGACTGTCCGAAGTTGAATAATAAGGCCAAACATAACAATGGAAAGGCCATTATGAATTCAAATGTTGTTGATTGTGATGATTCGGATTTCTCATTAGTTACAACGGAGCCGTCAACGTCATCAGACATATGGTTGATGGATTCGGCTTGTAGCTATCATATGTGTCCCAACAGAGATTGGTTTGTGGACTTTCAAGAAGGAGAATATGGAGTCGTCCAAACAGCGGATAACAGCCCTCTTACCTCATATGGAATTGGTTCAATACGATTAAGGAACCATGATGGAATGATCAGAACATTAACAGATGTTCGATATGTACCGAGTTTGAAGAAAAATCTCATCTCTGTGGGAGCCCTGGAATCAAAAGGGTTCAAAATTGTTGCAGAAAATGGTGTGATGAGAGTATGCTCCGGTGCACTAGTGGTAATGAAGGCCGATCGGAAGAACAATAACATGTACCGTTATCTCGGTAGTACATTTATTGGGACAGCGACAGTGACGTCCAGTAACAACAAAGAGGCAGAAGCAACCAGGCTATGGCACATGCGCTTGGGACATGCTGGAGGAAAATCCTTGAAAACTCTATCAGATCAAGGATTGTTGAAAGGGTTAAAGGCTTGCAATTTGGAGTTTTGCGAGCATTGTGTCAAAGGGAAACAGACAAGGGTTAAATTTGGTACAACAATCCATAATACTAAAGGTATTTTGGATTATGTACACTCTGACGTTTGGGGTCCTTCCAAAACACCTTCATTGGGTGGGAAGCACTATTTTGTGACCTTTGTTGATGATTTTTCCCGAAGAGTATGGGTGTATGCAATGAAGAGCAAAGATGAAGTCCTGGGAATTTTTCTCAAATGGAAGACGATGGTGGAGAATCAAACGGGCAGGAGGATCAAGTCTATTCGCACAGACAATGGAGGTGAATACAAAAATGATCATTTCAATAAGGTCTGTGAAAATGATGGCATCGTCCGACACTTCACTGTCGGACATACACCACAACAGAATGGAGTGGCAGAACGCATGAACCGGACCTTGCTGGAGAAGGTACGGTGTATGTTGTCCAATGCTGGCTTGGGCAAAGAATTTTGGGCTGAGGCAATAACATATGCATGCCACCTCATTAATCGCTTACCATCCGCTGCTATTGATGGCAAGACACCATTTGAAAGATGGTATGAAAAGCCTGCTGTAGATTATGACTCTTTACACGTATTTGGCTCAACTGCATATTATCATGTGACAGAGTCAAAATTGGATCCAAGGGCAAAGAAGGCTATTTTTATGGGAATTACTTCTGGAGTCAAAGGACATCGCTTATGGTGTCCTATGACAAAGAAAGTAATATTCAGCAGGGATGTTACCTTCGATGAATCTTCTATGGTAAACAAGGTAACAAATGAAGATACCAAAGAAAATGATGGTGCTTCTAAGCAGGTGGAGTTTGAGGGAAAATTTATTTTTCCTACACAAGAAGCATAGGAGGAAACAAATGAAGATTATCCTCTGGAAGGAGAGCCAGTAGAGGAGATTCCAACTCGGGAACCTCAACAACAACTTGAATTAATAGCAATCAGCAGGCCAAAAAGAAAAATTATGAAACCTGTTCGTTTTATAGAGACAGTTGCTTGTGCAACCGCAATTGCAGCTGATGATGTTCCCACCACTTATAAAGACGCGGTCCAAAGTTCAGAAGACGATAAGTGGAGGATTGCCATGAATGATGAATTACAGTCCCTTCATCAGAATCATACATGGAGATTGGCCAATCTCCCGAAGGGAAAGAAAGCAATTGGGTGCAAATGGGTATTTGCAAAGAAAGAAGGATTTCCTAACCAAGAAGATGTTCGCTACAAAGCAAGGTTGGTGGCCAAAGGATATGCTCAAAAGGAAGGAATTGATTACAATGAAGTATTTTCTCCAGTTGTAAAACATTCCTCCATTCGAATTATGTTGGCTTTGGTAGCACAATTGGATTTGGAACTAGTTCAGATGGATGTAAAAACTGCGTTTTTACATGGAAACTTGGAGGAGGAAATCTACATGACTCAGCCAGAAGGATTCAAAGTTGTTGGAAAGGAAAATATGGTTTGCAAACTTGAAAAATCGTTGTACGGGTTGAAACAATCTTCTAGACAATGGTACAAGCGATTTGACAAGTTTATGTTGCAGCAAGGGTACAAGAGAAGCAAATACGATCATTGTGTGTATTTGCGCAAGCTTAAAAATGGTTCCTTTATATATCTTCTCCTATATGTTGATGATATGTTGATAACTTCCAAGAATTCGGAAGAAATTGATAAGTTGAAGATTCAACTGAAGAAGGAGTTCGAGATGAAGGATCCGGGTGAGGCGAAGAAAATTCTTGGCATGGAGATAATAAGAGATAGACATTCAAGGAAACTCTGTTTATCTCAGAAAGAATATTTGAAGAGAGTACTACAACGTTTTGGCATAGATGACAAGACTAAGCCAGTTAGTACTCCACTTGCTCCTCATTTTAAGCTAAGTACCACTATGTCGCCATTGGATGAAGTTGAACAAGAGTATATGTCAAATGTACCATACGCAAATGCTGTTGGTAGCTTGATGTATGCAATGGTCTGTACGAGACCTGACATTTCACAAGCTGTTGGAGTTATTAGCAGATATATGCATAATCCGGGAAAGGAGCATTGGCAAGCTGTGAAGTGGATTCTACGGTATATTCATAATACCGTAGATGTCGGGTTAATTTTTGAGCAGGAAGACAATGAGTCTGTAGTTGGATATTGTGACTCAGATTTTGCGGGTGATCTGGACAAACGAAGATCAACTACTGGTTATGTGTTTACTTTTGCAAAGGCACCAGTTAGTTGGAAGTCTACTTTGCAGTCAACAGTTGCTTTGTCTACAACAGAGGCAGAGTACATGGCTATTACAGAGGCCGTGAAGGAGGCAATTTGGCTTCAAGGATTGCTAAAGGAGCTTGGCGTTGAACAAAAAGGTATCACAATTTTTGTGATAGTCAAAGTGCTATTCAATTAGCGAAGAACCAAGTTTATCATGCAAGGACGAAGCACATTGATGTTCGGTATCACTTCGTACGAGAAATCATAGAAGAAGGTGGAGTCACGGTGAAGAAAATTCATACTACGGAAAATCCTGCTGATATGCTGACAAAGGTGGTGACTACGATCAAGTTTCAACATTGTTTGGATTTGATCAACATTGTTGAACACTGACGATTGAAGATGAAGACACAACCAAAATTTGTTATAGAGAGAAAATTGAAGATGTGGAATTTTGCCAAGGTGGAGATTTGTTGAATATGGCAAAGTCCCACATCGGTGGGAGACATAAGTTGGGGGGATTTTCCCCCTATAAAAGAAGGCCTAATGTTTAGGATTTAAACACACTTCTCATTTGCCTTCTTATCTTCTTAAGGCATTTGTATCTTCTCTCTTTAGTATTATTTCACTTGTATTTGGAGTGGAATAAAATATTGGTTGTGTCCGAGAAGTAGGCAAAATTAGCCGAACCTCGTAAATTCTGGTGTTCTTTATATTGTTGCTTTATTGTCTTATTTATTATTTGGTGGCTGCCATAATTTTTGGTATAGTAGTTGTGACTTATTCACACTATATACATTTGGCTTCCGCAACATCTTATACTTGAGTTATTGAATGTTTTTGGTGTGTTATACAATAAAATGGAATGGGGTATTTATAGTTTTGAGATAGGGACCAAAAGTGCAAATCTCACCTACCAAGAAAGATCAATTTGCAATATTCTCATCTCACCTACCTCACCTACCATCCATTGCATCATTGCTTACAACATGGGAAAAGTGGGAGAAAACTTCCTAACACCAACATTTTCTTTAAGGGGTATCAAAATATAAATAATTATATAAATCAAAAGGTCAAAGGGGGTCAGCATATTATAAATATATATAAAATAAAAAAATTTATCTAGTGATATCATGTCGCTTAACACCGTTGGTTCAATATGGCTCAGCCACCTGCTAGTACCCCAAAACTTTAGTCATG
This sequence comes from Nicotiana noctiflora, assembly GCA_032618575.1. NCBI lineage: Eukaryota > Viridiplantae > Streptophyta > Magnoliopsida > Solanales > Solanaceae > Nicotiana > Nicotiana noctiflora. The sequence continues at coordinate 15,994 of JASVEL010001003.1, forward strand.
TGCAATTTGATAGAAGAATTTAATTTACAAGGGTGCTCATTTTAACATGTATTTGGCATAGGTTAGAGATGATCAAATATGGAACTCTCAAGAGCAATTAATGCTAGCGCAATTATTTATTTATTTATTTATTTTTAATTTTCTCTTATTCGAATTTTGCTTTGAATCATATAGTGTTTCGGAAATGAGAAGACCATAAGCCTTTTTATAATGATGCAAACTTGACTTATACTGTTTTCCTGCGGTGAAATATGAATTTTATCTTAGCGTTCTCCATAAATTCATACGGCATATTTGCGATCCCAAGAAATAACTTTCTGGATTATTATGTCTTAAAATTGAATGTTGAGTTTGTATAAACGATGCTCCTATCTTGAGTGCAGTAAGAGCTATGTTCTTGTATTATAAATTATTGGGAGTTTTCACCATTTTTTTGGAGTACTAGGTATTGGAAATTTGAAAGCTGGGATATAATCAAAGTCGAATTGTTGAAACCATTTCTCCCAAATAAGTTGATCTAGATTTCAGGTCTCGAGTGTAATGTGAGGAGGCTTTCAGGCGTCGAGTGAGATGTGAGGAGGCTTTCAGGCCTCGACTGTGATGTGAGGAGGTTTTCAGGCCTCGAGTGAGATGTGAGGAGGCTTTCAGGCCTCGAGTGTGATGTGAGGAGGCTTTCAGGCCTCGAATGTAATGTAAGGAGGCTTGCAGGCCTCGTGTGTGATGTGAGGAGGCTTTCAGGCCTCGTGTGTGATGTGAGAAGGCTTTCAGGCCTCGCTTGGGTCGTAAGGGGTCCCTTCGGAGTTTGCCTACCCACAGTGAGTGCGGGTACCCATGTGATATGATATTGAGCCCGAGGGGATGATACTGTTATGAGTGACTCATACTGTGCCTGATGGGTTGATGCTGATCTGAGTGACTGAAACTGACCCCGAGGGGCTGATACGATTCTGAGCGATTGATATTGAGCCCGAGGGCTGATACTGTTTTTGAGAAATTTCCTGAGGGGCGAGCTTTTATGTGCTCATCTTGCATATTTACTTGCCTTTTTACTTGTTATACTTTGGTAATTGTGCATGAGTAGCAGATTTTATGTGCTTATTAGCACTAACTATTTGGAAATTGTTTTTCGTAACTGTTGAAAAAATTATTTTCAAAAGAGCTTTAAAGTGAGCCAAGATATTTTCAAAGATTTCGCAGTCTTACTGTTTTCTCAAAGGATTGTACCTTGCTTCTATACAACATGATGGTTGGCTTTACGCGATTTCTTACTCCTCAGTTATTATTTACCTTTATTACTCACTGAGTTGGAGTACTCACTTTACTCTCTACACCTCGTGTGCAGATGCAGGTATATATTCACTCGGTGGCGGGTTTGGGCCGATTAGAGGCAGAGTTACATGAGTTAAGGAGGTGACTGTCAGCGTACATTCTGATAGATGCTTGTTACTTCTGACACCACCGATTAGGGCTGTGTTGGGTTGCATTTCCGCTAATTAATATTATTAAGTCATATTTCAAATGTTTATTTATGTTTAGTTGGGTTAGTTGTCTGGCCTCATCTTCACGAGAGGTACCATCACGACCAGTGCAGGGTTTGGGTCATGACAAGTTGGTATTAGAGCCTAGGTTACTAGGTCTCACGAGTCATGAGTATGTTTAGTAGAGTCTCGCGGATCGGTACTGATATGTCTATATTTATCCTCGAGAGGCTGCAGAACCTTTAGGAAAACTTCACATTCTTGAATTCTTATCGTGCGTCCTTGATTCAGCTTGAAAAGAAACCCTTGAAATTCTGTCCACGCGTTTATATGCGCACATGAGCGCTCAATATCAGATGTGCCTTGATGGCTTGTGATTCCCCGATCGAGGGGCAAGATGTGATCACCGTGAGTTTGATGTTGGGACAGTCTGGAGAACTTGAGGCCGGATCTTCGACTATGGCTTGAGCACCGAGGTGTTGACTGTGTGAGTAAGTATTTTGAACTTATACGTTCGGTATTATCGTTAATAGTGAAAGTGACAGCTGGATAGCCACGTGATGAGTATGTTAGTCATACGAGATGTATCTATACGACTTGGAAGTGACGAGGAAGGTCTGCTGGATAATAGATGAACTATTAAGTGTTGTATTTCCATTATGATTGGATGTGTGTCCCCGAGTTATGGGCATGTGAAGAACATTTTCATGTTTTCCATTTGAGAGTGAAGTAAAATTTATTTTGCTGTAACGATCCGGCCCGTCGTCACAAGAGTTACCACCCTGTTACCCTTTAATTTATGTGTTTCTTGTTTCTATATTTGTGTTAGAGTCTATCGGGTGGATTGGGATTGATTCTGGTTGGGAATAAGGCATATAGCCTTTTTGAGTGAAACTTGTTTATGAAAAGTCAACATGAAGTTGACTATATGGTTAGAGGGCTTGGAATCAAATTCTGCTGATTTGGTTAGCTTCGGGAGGTGATTTGTGACTTAGAGGAGCGATCGGAATTAAATTTGGAGGTCCGGTGTAGAAATATGCTTGAATTGGCTAAGTTGAAATTTTGGCAAAATCCGATTGATAGGTGAGATTTTTATCCGGGAGTCAGAATGGAATTCTACCAGTTGCAGTAGCTTCGTTAGGTGATTTTGGATATGTCTGCAAATTTTCAGGTCATTCGGATGTCGTTTGGTTGGGTTTTGGATTGGATGTTGGTTTCGGAAGTTTGGTTAAATCTTAGGCTTGAACCGGCCTTAATTTGATGATTCATGTGTTTGAATGTGTGTTTTTATGATTGGAACAAGTTCGTGTGATAATTTAGAGTGGATTCGTATTTTTGGTTGAGGTCCCAGGGGCCTCGGGATGTTTTCGGAGGGTCAATCGAATAAATTTTGGAGTTTTTGGACTGCTGGTATGAATTGCAGCAGGTATTTCGCTTCTGCGGATAGGGAACTGCAGAAGCGACCGAATGGTCGCAGATGGGATCAAGGGCTGGCCAGGGCATTTCCGCAGAAGCGGAAGGGTGGTCACTGAAACGGCATCGCAGGAGCGTTAGGAGTTCCGCAGAAGCAGAAGCTGGTCTGTTGGGCAATATCGCAGAAGCAGAACAGGAACCGCTGAATCGGTCTCGTAGGTGCGAGACCTGAGCCGCAGAAGCGGTCCTTTCCCGTTAGTGAAAAGTCGTAGAAGCGACATGTTTTTCGGAGAAGTGATCGCGCAGGAGCGAGCCTGGGATCGCAGAAGCGAAAGTGCGTCAGTGTTTAATGAAACAGAAGGGTTCGAATTTCAAAAATTATATCTCAATTGAGGCTTTGATCTAAGAGGCGATTTAGGCAATTTTGAAGGGGGAAACGAGGGAATTCATCATGCAAGCACTCATGGACTCAATTTATGCTATTATATTTTTAAAGTATGGAGGTAACACCTAAAAATGGAGGATTGGAGGTGTATTAATGGAGGATTTTTTATCTAAGCCTGGGTTATTGAAAATCACTGATTTGAGTGGGAAAACGGAGTCCGATTTTGATAAATTTTATATGCACGGACTCATGACGAGATAAGAATTCTGAAAATGGGACTTTTATATTTTTTCGAGAAGCGGGCCCAAGGGTTGGGTTTTGAAAACTTCGTGATTTTTGGTGTAATTCGAGTTATTTCGATTGGGTTATGTTCTTTTAGCTTATTTTAATGTGTTCTTATTGGTTTTGATCAGATTTGGCATCTGAGGAGGTCGATTTGCGAGGCAAGTGCAAGGCAAGCTAGGACTTTTGCCGGTTCGAGGTGAGTGGTAGTAATAAATGATGTACTGAGGGTTTGAAACCCCGTATTTGCACTATTCAGTGCTATGCTGAGATGGAAGACGCGTCATGTGACGAGCGTGGTGGTATTGTGACTGGGGATTTGGACTTAGTCCCTCCAGATTGATAGTTTACAGTGCATATTGATTGAGACCGAGCTTATACTTGTATATTTGTGCTAGTTGCCATGTTTGGGACCTTGTGCCGATCTGTAGAATATTAGGGAAACTTGTGGAGTTAAATGACCTCGATATTAGGTTGAACACATACGCTCGGCCGTATTCGTAGCCATATAACATAACATGAACCAGTACTAGATGTGTACTCTAAGTGAGAATACCTAGGGTTGAATACCTTGTTGTAGCTGAGAAGGCCCGAGAGGTCGAGTCTTTATTGACTGAAAGGTCGAGGACCCATTGTGAGGTATTGATATATATACCGGATCGGGATGCACACCGCAACAGTATATAGCATATGCATATATTAGATCAGACTGCACGCTGCAATAATATATATATATATATATATATATATATATATATATATATGTGTGTGTGTGTGTGTGTGTGTGGATGGATTTGACTGCACGCCGCAGTATTATAGCGCTTGGGCTGAAGGAGCCCCTCCGGAGTCTGTAGACACCCCGATTGAGCGCACTATATATTATTGGATCGGGCTGCGCGCCGCAACAGTATATCTATTATATTGGATCGGGCTATACGTCGTAACACTATATATGTATATACTGGATCGGGCTGCACGCCGCAACATTTTACATACATACATATTTGATCGGGCTGCACACCACAGCAGTATGAGTGAGGATCAGGCTGTACGCCGCAGTAGGACTAGATCAGTGTTGGATCAGAGTGAGACAGTAGAGGTCTGGAACCAGACTTATTATTATAGAGATGACTTACCAGTATGGTTATTCTTAGAATTGTTTAGTGATAATACATGTGTTCTTACTTTCAGTTATTATTTATTATTTGCTACTCACTGAGTTGAAAGATACTCACCCCACTCCCTGCACTTTATGTGCAGATACAAGTGTTTAGGAGGGCAGTTGAGTTATACACAGTTGCTGTTCTACTGCTATCTGAGGAGACATCGAGGTAGCTTCCGGCGTCCGCAGGACCATATCTCTCTCCTTTATTCTATTTATGTCTTTTGTCACTCTACTTAGACTTAGATTGTATAAGGTGTTTTCCTTTTGTTAGAGGCTCAGACTTGTGACACCGGATTCGTTGGGCTGTATTTTGTATATTTTTGTTTCCGCATTTGATGTTTCCATTATGAAAACAGGCTATTATCTCTAAATGGATCAGTATTAATTAATAATTGAACCGGTTATCGGGAAAAGGTCGGGCTTGCCTAATAATGTGTTGGGCGCCATCACGACTGGGGTTTGGATCGTCACAAGTTGGTATCAGAGCCTAGGTTATCAGGTCTCGCGAGTCATTGGCCGGTTTAGTAGTGTCTCGCGGATCGGTACGGAGACGTCTGTACTTATCCTCGGGAGGCTGCAGAACCTTTTAGGAAAGTTTCAAATTCTTGAAATTCTTGTCATGCGACTTTGTTGATCCGAAACTGAACTTTGATATTCTATTCTCTCGCAGATGGCGAGGACTCGTGCTACAGGACGAGGCGGACGACCACGATTGCCACCTACTAGAGGCCGTGGACGCGTCCGTGGTCGTGGTAGGGGTAGAGCAGCTGGGGCAGTGCCAGTTGACCCGCCAGCTCTCCCCATTCCAGATCAGCCTCCAGTTGCAGAGGTCCTAGCAGCACCTGTTCAGGCACCAGTTGTGCCTATTGTGATTCCGGGTCTACAGGAGATCCTAGCTCAGATATTGACAGTTTGCACTGGCCTAGCTCAGGTAGTTTCAGCTTCCACTACAACAGCTACATCCGGGACCAGGGGTGGTCATCAGAACACCGCATCTCGCACTTCACAGCAGGTAGTGTAGAGCCTTCAGACACCTGAGGCACCACCAACCCAGCCAGTGGCTCTGGTTCAACCAGTTGTTCCGATTCAGGGAGACAGGGTCCCAGTGATGCCCGACGACGAGCAGCATCGTCTTGAGAGGTTTAGCAGACTTTCTCCTCCTATATTCAGTGGTACTCCGGGCGAGGACGCCCAAGGTTTTCTGGACAAGTGCCGTCGGATGCTCCGTACAGCAGAGATTCTTGACTCGAGCGGTGTATCCTTTACTAGTTTCTAGTTTCAGGGAACAGCCTTCACTTGGTGGGAGGTTTATGAGCGCAGTAGGCCGGCAGGTGCGACACCATTGACATGGCAGGAGTTCTCCACTATTTTCTTGGAGAAGTGGATACCTCACTCTCAGAGGGAGGAGTTATGCAGGTAGTTTGAGTGGCTCCGCCAAGGGGACATGATAGTGTTAGAGTATTAAAATACAATGAAAAAAAGATAACAGATTCTTCAACTTGCTCAACCCCAAAACTCCATCGTCTTTGTTCAAGAATAACTCACAGGAGGTAAATGCCAAAATTATATCCAAAAAATCAAAAAGCATCGAACCTCCGATTTCAAGAATTCTTTCTTGGCTTCTGTTTTTTCTGGAATTCAATACAATCATCTATTCTATTGCTTGTTCTCTCCCCTTTTCTGTCTCCATAATTCAGAGGTGAGCTTTTCTTTTATCCATCCCTGATTACTTCTTTAATTTTATGACCTCAATTTCGTATTGTCTGAATTGGAAAGAAGTTCAAAGACAGAGAAACTCAAAATATTAAATATTTTTAAAAAAAATCAGAAAGGTGGAGGTTTTGCTTCCAAAGAAAGGCGGAAGTAGTGGCTTTGGTTGAGACACAGAGGGCGGAGAAAAATCTAAAAAAATGAGAAAAAAAATTAATATAAAACGTATTTTATGGCTTAAGGGTAGAAGATAACCATAAATAGGTATTTGGCTAAAAAAAGATAACTATGAAATTTATTTTTTGAAAGAAATTTATTTAAATTAAATAAGATATTAATCTGCTACCAGAGGTGAAAATTCCATTAATATAGTGTAAGAATGATTATTGTTCATTTTCCTTTTTAAACATCGTCATTGTCAAGAAATGAATGAAAGATTTGGATAAAGTTAATTCTCTACACGGCTACACTTTTTATGGCATCAAATAACATGATGTAAAGATTTCGTTTCACATCATTGAAATCATGAATCAAACCTAGAATTATGAAAGGAAAAAACAGATAAAGAATGACATATTTTTATCTTTGAAAATATTTTATTTTATCGTTTATGAGAACATTTATGGTAAAAGCCATCTAAAAGTGTTTTGTGTACGGCGCGCCAATTTTAGCCTAGCCCAAATCATCCCATTTAAAAATGAAATTTTTTCTAACTATATCATATATTAAATATTACCCTAAATATATATAGTTTAGTAATTATCCATTAAGTCTACACTTTAACTATAATTTATATATTATTCGACTATTAGATATTAAATGAGCAGAATATTCCCTAAAAAATGCGCTAAAATTAAGGAGAAAATCTTGATATTAATTAATTCTTACATTAAATTCAATTTTTAATGGAGATTTCTCATATACGTATTTTTCTCCAGAACTACAATTCAAATTCTCGAGAAAAAAAAAAGAAAGAACAACTCAAAGTTGAAAAAATCTGTTCTTCCATAAATTTTCTACAATTGATAGACATTAAAAGCTTAAAAGCTTTAAGTTCAAATTTGGATTTTTAAAAATCATTACTATTTGGATTAGGTGTTGTTGTAAATAATTCGGAATATGTTTAGGAGTATATATCTCAATTTTGAGGGGTTTTGGTCAATATTAGACTTGGTTTTGACTGAATTTCAGATTGAAACTCGAAGAAGAAGAAGAAGAAGAAGAAGAAGAAGAAGAAGAAGAAGAAGAAGAAGAAGAAGAAGAAGAAGAAGAAGAAGAAGAAGACATATTTTCAGAAATTGTAGATAAATTGTAGAATTGTAGATAAATAGTAGATAAATTGTAAATTGGGAAGATTAAAACTTCTACAAATCTTCTACAATTATGTTAAAAATTTCAATTACACTACAATTAAAATGGAAATTGGGATATTAAAATTCAATGTATTCAGTTTATAGATATCTTGTAGATAAATTGTAGATTATTAGTTTCTGATTGTACATGCATTGTTTTCTATTTTCACAAATCCAAAACGACTAAAGCATATACAAAATCTTGTGCAAAAAAATCTACAATTTATCTATAATTTTTCTATAATTTATGGAAATACGTCTTCTTCTTCTTCGAGTTTCAATTGACTGTTTTAACTAGTAACCTTCAGCCACTGCAAAAAAAAAAAAAAAAAAAAAAAGAAGAAGAGGTCAATGAAAATAACGATATATTGATGTATGTACGTGTAAATAGAAAATTGGTAAATAGCTAATCATTGTTGTGTAAGCCGATATTTCCTTGACTTTCTCATTCTTACTCTCCTTTTAGCAAACAATCCCTCTCTGTTTAATTTTTGGTAGCAGTAACCTCGAAATTTTTTTGATGTAGGAACTAGAAAATTTTCAGACGGTCCGAATGCTTTTAAGAGAATCCAAAAGAGGCCAACATTGCCTCAACAGGAGTAAGAAAATTAGTGAGATCTTTCCATCATTCGTTACATTTTAATACAAAGTTTCAATTTAAACTCTCAAAAATGAAAAATTCTTTAATGGTATTTTTTTCTAACTATTCCAAACTGTAAGACGATTATGGAAGAATATATTTACAAAACAGCGAAAAGATACGGTTCTATAATAGCGCCTAATATAAATACACCCTTAATTATATCCCTAATTTGAATTATGATATATAAATGATAATTTGGTTTACTGAAATATAATTAACACAAACCTTAAACATTGAAGGTAATAAGGTTTCATATATGATATACAAATGTAAAAATATCTCTAAAAATCGAGCTGACGATTTGGGCTAAATATGCAACCCAAGTTGACTCATAAGAAAACTTGCTATTCTTTTTTAAAACTGCCTTTTGTTTGTTTGATATGCTAGATAAAGACATAACAAAGAAAAAAATTATTAACTTTGTTCGATAATTAAGCAAATAATAAGAAAACTCAGAAGTCAAAACTTTTGGATTGAGCTATGGTTCATCACTTCACTGTTTAACTTATCTTTATCAAAACCCTTTTATTAGCGCAAGTAATATTTGGGGAAGGAAAGATGGGATCATTAAACCTGAAATTTATTGATTCATCCCATTTTGATTCGTCTAATTTTATCCCACTCGCATATTTGACACCCCTGCATCAATTCATTCCCCTTTACGTAACGGGGCTTCCCTATTTCAAAATTGTCACTCATCCTATTTGCTTCCAATTTTTCAGGCTAGCAGCTATTTCAATTCGAAAATATACAAGGTCAAGCTATTTATTACGTATTTCTTATTATGCACAAACTCCTTCATTCCATAACAAGACAATTATGCAAAACGCTGGAGCCATATGGAAATAATTACTGGAAATAATGTGTAATATGGGTATGAAATGTGAATTCGAACACACTAAGGTATCGAACTGTAATCAATTAGATTTTTTGGACCCACCTTTAACATTTTTCTTGGAGTTTAAAACACTAAAAGTGACGGCAGAATAAAACTGTACGAGGATTAGTAGGAAACTGAACTTTTTATGTGAACAAACATCGCCTCTTTAATTGGAAAGAAAAGAATAATTGGCATGCGCACGATGTAAATATTTCATTTCGCATTATTGAATTCATTGAATCAATCCACGATTGAAAAAAAAAAAGAAATTTCTTTCCAGATGTTGGGGTTTTATCAAATTAAATAAAGAGGTGTGAATGGAAAAAAAAAATTTGGAGGGAAACCACAAAATTTGAAATGTCTCATCGGAAAATAAAAAGAATTTCTTGTACTTATATAGAGAAATATATTTTTTAACTCATAAACGAGTTGAGAAGAAGAGGTGCCTTGTGCCGTTGTTGTCGTTGTTTACTTGTCTTTGGCTTTGGTCAATTAATTTGATAGATATATTTTTGGACCAATCGTACTTCCCGTTTTCCATTATTTATTTTCTTTGCGCGAAAGTTTAATAAATTTGCGATGTTAAATTATTAATTCCAAATAGTAACGGTCCGATTTCCCAAGAACAGGTGCCTTAGCACTTATTGAAACTCTAACTGGTTGGCTATAAATTCAGAGGCTTGTCCTAATTTTTCACCACCAAAAATCTAAAAACTCCTCTCTTTTCTGCATTGATTTTCAAGCAAAACGTAAGCATTTTGTGTGATTTGCTCCCACATTTAAATTTGCCGAAGTTCTTTGATTTGTAGTGTCGCTATCACAGAATAGTTATTTCACTATATCCTTATAGGAATTAATCCAAATCCTTGAGCACTGTGAGGAGATTAAATTCCTTAAAGGCACAAGTAACTTGTGAGCTTGGAATTTTCTATTTTTTGTTTTTTAAACTAGTACTTCTTTATTTATCTATTTTTATGGTTTTGAATACAGAATAATTAACTCTAGATTATAGGAGTTTGAATCGTAAATTGTATTCTCAGATTTATTGCCAATTTAGGTGAATCAAAATTTTGATTTCTAAAGATAGTGAATACAACATTAGTCGAAATTTATACTTAAAATTTTGAAAATTAGATGGGATAACTTTATTTTAGTTGAATATCAACCTAATAGTAGGTCCATCTAAAGGAGGATTTGAAGTTACAACATACTGATCAGACAAAAAGAATGGTAAGAATATAATTGGACCCTTTGTCCTATTACATAAGATGAAAAAGAAAAACTATTTATTCAAACTACAAAGGATTTTTTTTTCTATAGATAAGATCGAATATAGAGTAGTTATCTTGTTTCCCATTACATTAATTTTGTAAATGAATTGCCCTGGAACTATTCAATCAGTAAATTTTCACCCCCTCTCCATCTTTTTTAACCGTGGCACAATTTTCTTCCTTTATTATTTTGGCCTTGTTTTGTTGAATTTAAGAAGTACGGCAATAATAGCAAGGTTCTTCAAAAGCACAAAATCTTCTAAAATCATCATTAACACATTCTTCCCATGTCATGATTCTTTTTTAACTTTGTCTTTGTGTGAAACATGTTACTTTTTACTTTTCACTTTAAAGCCAACTAGTTAAGCTTTAGAACATGTAAATCAAAGACGGCATTATTATTAGTTATAACATCACTAATGAAATCAATTTTTGAGGCTTCAATTAGTGATACATGTCTAAGTTCTTAATTTTATTCCGCTCATTCCTATTTTAAATGAGCGGCTTTCATGAGGTATATAATTATTGTCTCTTTTTCATTCGATGCTCGGTGTTGAGGCCTCTATTTATTCTGATTCGCATTATATACAGTCGTTAATGAGGGAAGTACTCCTTACCAGGAATTTTTTTTTATCTCCATGGGTCAAACTCAAAACTTCTAATTAACGGGAAGGAATGCACTATCCCACCAAAAATAAAATATGATTAATTAAGGTCTAAAGTTGTACACCTCAATACAAAATCTTCATAATGTATTTTAACCTCTCACTTGTTAACTATTTATGACAACTTTTAACTTGGTCCCCATGATGTAATTTTCTATAAACTTTATGTCTGCTCATAAGAATTTGATTCGAGAAAAATATTTCGGCTAGAAAAAGCATATTTTTGGCGAAGCATTATTCATCCAATCACTCCATTTTTGCGTAATTGAAGAAGCTAAGAGGACATTCTAAACTTTTGTAGAGGCTTTTTAACGCTTTATGAAGCAACATACTTGCTATGTCTTATTATATATACTTATTGCTATGTCTTATTATTTTAATAACTTTTTCCCTTTTCCCAGCTGAAAATATCATTTTAACACAATATGTAATATTATTTTAGTTTCCATTAAGATGATATCGTTTGTTTTTGGTGATTCAGGAGTCATTCTCAATAGGTTAGGCCCAAACTTTAATGTGTTTCATAATCTTATTCTAGACTTTGTAATTGTTTAAGCATTTAAGAGGTACGGACGTGGTTATGTACATCCCATCATCCTTTTGAATCCTCTAATTATATATATGAAAGTGTATATTTTTACAAAAATAATGAGTCTCTTGCACGAATAATTTAGGGATTTCTTAATTTGTTGGGAAATAAATATAGTACTCCTAGTATATATATATACCAAAATTTGGGGATTACGGTCAAAGCTTTACTTTAGAAGAACTCGGGTTACTCATAATAAAATATATTATGAAGAAGAGAAATTGACTTTGATAAGCACAAGAAAGCAAAATAAATCTGTATATTGTCACACCTCCTTTTGGCGCGCCCGCGAAAGCGCGAGAGAGTTTTTCCAATTAAAGGACAATCGAAACGGGATTTATTTATTTAATTCAGAGTCGCCACTTGGGAAAATAATGGTGTCCCAAGTCACCGGTTTTAATCTCGAACCGAGGAAATTTATGACTTTGTATTACAGTCTGCGAAATTAGAAAACCTGGATAAGGAATTCTGTTAACCCGGGAGAAGGTGTTAGGCATTCCCGGATTCCGTGATTCTAGCACGGTCGCTCAACTGCAATTTTTGATTTCATCTGATTTCTTTATATATTTTAACTATGTGCTTTTAATGTTCCGCTTTTAATTTTTTAGAAGAATAATTGCAACGTCACGAAAACACATTTCGAGTCACACCGCAATCAGTGCGCCTGTGACTTTAATGTATTTTAGCTTCGCCGAGAATAAGATTTGGGTCACATAAATGCGCACCCGTGTTTAAGAAAGTATTTTATTAAAGTCGTGCCTAAAGATTCTCCGTCTTTATTAACTTTGGGAAAGACCGTGAAATTTATTAGACGGTCCTACCAAATCTATATGTTTTACAACAATTATTTGAGGGCCCCGTAATTGTGTATTTTTTGTTTGGAGAGGCTCATCTCATTATTATTTAAGGTGAATCTAAAGTAAACTATAGTATTCTACTCAATTTTTATCTTTAAAATAAACTAATTGATATGCCATATAAAAGGAACATTATTTTCTACCAATGCTAAGTGGTAAGCAGCGATCCAGGCAACGAGCCTAGACCACATCACATGCGTACACATAGGAATGTCTATTCTACTTCAGTGTTAGACCTGCTCATGGCCCAAGTTGGCCGTGCATATCAAACGTTGGTGAAAGGGTCGAACCTCGGCGCAAACAGAAAACAAAAAAAAAACATTCTGGTACTACACTAAGAAATTAAATTAGAAAACAATTGTCAATTATATGCCAAAATTAAATAAATCATCATGTCATGTCACTAAGCAACCATTAACTTTACGGATCAATCTGAGCACTTGAAATGAATTAATTGACTTCACTATTAAATCTCTGAAAACAAACTACCGACTTTGATTCCTACAACACATATCCTAAATCTAAATCACATGCTTGTAGAGTCCATCAATTCAAAATTTTATCGGCCAAACCAGACTATCCTACTCGACTCTAAATAATTCAACCACGCTCAATCCAAATTAATGAAGGGACAACGACTTAACCAACACAAACAAGCTAATCAATTTTTTGCATTAGTCACTAAACTACTGAAATTAACATGTACCCATATACTAATCATAAATCACCCAATTTAACTTCACATTTCAATGAGCATTTTCCTTATCCAAAACTTCAAACTTATGAGAAAACTAGTACTAAATTGTTAAATCCTAAGGTAACATAGATTAACTGATTTGAATTATCATACTGAAGTTAATGCTAGGCCAACCAATTGAAATTAACAAAAGGCCACATTCCAATTACGAGTTTGAAACTTAACAGTTTAATTAATACAGAACGCAAACCAAATCAATACACATGTGGAATGTACAGATTCAACTAAAGACTAATCAATGTCAATTTCTTCAAATAAATTCATTCCTCATAGAAGCTGGTTTTACACAGTTCAACACATAGTCCTTAGAGAGCAATTGTGTACTTGGACAATGGAAATAGAAGTAGAAGAAATGATCAGCAGCAGTAGAACAACAACAGCAGCAGCAGTATACAACAACAGCAGCAGCAGTATACAACAACAGCAGCAGCAATATACAACAACAGCAGCAGCAAAAATACAACAACAGTAGCAGTACACAACAACAGCAGCAGTACACAACCACAAGCAGCAGCAAAACAACAACAAGCAACAACAAAACAACAACAGATGGAACTATTTCCTTCAGAATCCCTTTCAAATGACAACAGACCCCAATGTATTTGAACTTAAACTCTCAGTCTCTAATGACCTTCTATTTTTTTATTCTCCCTGTTAGTATTCTCTTCAATAAATATTTATGTGTATTTGTGTGAGTGTATGTGAGTGTATATGCTATGAGTGTATCTGTCTGTATATCCAGTGTTCTGTGTGTGTTTCTCTCTTCCAGAGAGATCCTTTTATAAACCTGAGAAAACAGGACAGCCCCTTAACCCTTCAATTTCACTGCTTTTCTACCTTGCACATGTATCCCTCTACCCTTTTAATCATTCCCCATCTGTTTTCCAGATCTGTTTTGCCTATTTTAACATTTAAAACTTATTATAAACAAAAGCATCTACCTGTTATTCTCTGATCCCACTTAAGTAAGTCTAAGTATGAATTTTAACACTTAAACAACTAACTAAAGGCAGAAACCACTGGAATATACTGCTGTCCAGCAGTTCCAGCAACCCAATCCATGTGCAATGCACCATAATGCTTATTTTCTGAGCACTTAAACAGATTAAACAACCAGCAAACATCACAAACAATCCTAATTCTGTCCAACAAGAGTTATGGACACAAATGAGGATCAATGTCTGTCTAAAAGTGATAACAACAGACCTACGAACTAATCGACAAACATTCGATCAAACTATTACGGTATGTACATTTGATATTCAAATCATTGCAACAAAACAGTGAATCAAGAATTCTCGGCCAAGTGCCGGGGAATACAAAGCTAATCGTTCGACGACGCTAATCGACGCGAACACGTATTCGACAACATACGTAAACAAACAAACAATCACAGAATTAGAATTGACCAACAAATGGTCTTTGAGAAAGAAAGGATGAAACAGGGACGGCTAACAATCAATCAAAAAGAATTCAATCAACTAAAACTAAACAAATACAAAACAAGTTGAAATAAATAGAAAACGGGAAAATTACCTCAAAGAGAAATCAAAACGAACGAGTCCCGTCCCCAATGGGCTTGAGTTTGCATTTTTGAAGTAAACGGACTTTAATTGAAATGTTTTCAAATGAAAACGTTTCAATTAAAGTCTATTGACTTCAATTATTCTTGAACTCGGACAAAAATCCCTAGTTCTTGAGTTCTAGGGTTCTTGAGGCTCGATTTGGGGCTTGACAATTTCTGGCTATATTCGAACCGGATTAAGGGTGGTGTGGTGGTTAGGGAGGTGATGTGAGGGTGTGGTATCAATTTGGGGGGGTTTGGAATAAATCTTTGAATTCCGGCGAGTTTCGATCTAATATTCGAAACGTTTGGGGACGATTCGAAACTAGTGGTTGCCGGATTCGTGTTGAGGAGGAGAAGGGGGTTCTGGGGTGTTAATTGGGAGAGGTTTGGCCACCATCCGCCGCCGTGGGCGATTTCAGGCCAGCAGAGGACGGTGGTGGGAGGCGGGGGTTCGTGTGTGAAGAAGGAGAATGAAAAATGAATGTGAATTAGGGTTTGGGAAGGGGGGGGGTTGGGTAATTAAAATGCAAGATTTAATCTCGGCCGTTGGATCAAACTTGATCAACGGCCTAGATTATTCTCTTATGCTAAACGCCGTCGTTTGATTAAGTTGGGGACTGGGTATGTTTGGGGATTAATTGATTAATCTGGGCCGTTGGATAATAAAATCCCACGGCCAAGATTAAAAATTGGGGCGATTATTGTGGTCCGTTGGATTAATGATGATCGACGGCTTGGATCAGAGGGTGAGGAAATGGGGCTGGACCGGGTTGAGGCAGATATGGGGTCAAGGGAATTGGGCTCGATTGTTTTGGCCCAGTTCCGATATTTTTGTTTCTTTATCTTATTTTGTTTCTTTTCTATTCAAAAAATCTTTTAGTTCAAAATCAATAACTAAAAATCCTAAAAGTCTTAAATTAATTTATAGAAATAAACCTATAAAAATACGAGTTAAATCGTTATAACAATTAACACACAACTAAATAACAATTAAAGATAAAATCACACAATTTAGGCTTTAAATGCAAAAAATACATATTTTTTGTGACTTTCCATTTTTTGTCAAATAAACTTGATTACTTTTAATTATAAATTAAATCCTAAGAATGTAAACACAATATATTTTCGTATTTTCTTAATTTAAACAAACAAACACGCTTAGACAAATGCAAACAATTATCCAAAAATGCCACGAAAAATCTAAAAATAGCACACAACGAAAGATTATTTTATTTTAATTTTTTTGGGAGTAAATCTCATGTAGGGCAAAAATCACGTGCTCACATATATTGCAATAGTATTTCGTGTCGTTACAAATGTTCAATCTTCCTCCTTTTATATCCATCTCGAATTAATACGTTTTTTCCTTTATTGTAATAAAATCTTTATGACAATTAATGGTATTAATGTAACATTATTATTGATAATCATAACTGATTCATTACAAATTCCATAATGCCTTCCGTAATTAATGTCTATTAACTACCAATAATATGTATTTTGTTCCTCTTTTTCTATAAAGGTTCATTCTTCTAATATAATATTTGAATATCAATAGGTACAAGCTTTTGTCCTTCCCCTGTTCGTACCTATTGAAACACGTACCTTTTTACTTTGCCAATCAGTTATTTTTCTATCGGTCTACGTGTCATAATATATCACCTTATATTTAATTCTATGCATGAACTCAATTTTTTCCAATATATATATATATATATTGCTAGGTTTTGATTCTCACATGCATGTTCATTATTCCCCTCTACCTACCATAGACTTTCCTATCAGGATAAAAAAAAAAAAGTTAATTAGAAAGAAGATCCCTTTAAATAGGCAAAGGTAGTAATTACATGATGTTGGCTGAGTTTTCCACTTAACCTATTTTCTAAATGACATTCTCTACTTGCCAATAATGTGAAAAAAGATTAAGAAGAAAGAAAAACATGATATTGGTAGCTTACATTTAATTTTCACAATGAATCTTTTTTTGTTTTGGTTTAACCATTCATTAGTGTAGTGACAAATACCAATTAAAGAAACATATACTTTTTACCAGAATTTTCTTTATTTGCGAGCCCCTGACCTCTAAATAAGGTTGAAATATATCTCTATTGTATAGTTTTGCGGTATTTGCACCATGAATCACCATTAGGTTAGCGTACAATATAATACTACTATAGTATAATTAGTGACAAGTACGTCCACATGCTTTAACTAGTTTGTTCTCCTTTGAGATGACGCAAAGTGGAACTTATCGAGTAAATTATTTGAAATATTAAAGGGCTACGCGACAAATTTCGAAGAATACGTTCTCATTGTTCAAAGATCAGGCCAATACTCTTTGGTCTGTAGGAAAAGTTTACATACTAACCTACCTATCAGAAATTCAAGTACCATTAAAAAATACAAAAAGTTACCACATTATACAATTCAAATGACATAAAACTATACTAGAAAAATCTCAAATCCAATAGTGTTTTATTTTTTATTTCGTGAAGCAAAATAGTAATCATATACTTTTTATGCAATTCATCCCCTTTGAGGCGTATATAGCTTCCAAGAAAATCATATATATAAATATCTATTCAAAGACACTAGAAGAAACTACAACCAATAAAGCTTATTGGTTGTTAACTAACACTATGAAAGTTGAGAAATTCAATATTTTTTTTGTTTATAAAGCTCCCTTCTAGAGTTATTCCATAGAAATTAGTTCCATGTGTACCACGAAGAGACTTGGTTTTTATGGAATTAATTGTCAAATGATTCCAGCGACTTATTCACTATATGGGCCAACTTGAGATAAGAGTCACGTTGAGCTGCGCCGTACTAGAATTTAATTTAATAGAATTCTAGAAGTACGTTAATTTTTTTTTGAAAAGAAATAATTGTCGAGAAGAATTATAGCTTAATGATTAATTCATTAAGCATCTATACTAGTACTACTACTTAAAGATATTGCAGTTAAATAGTGGCAAAAGCATAATCATTTATAGCGCGTTTTGGTAACTTATTTGTAGAGTGGTTATGTAATTATGAGATGGTCTTAATATCATTATTTTTGTTAAGAATAGAATTCTACTTAGAGTGAATGTCTATCTTGTGGAGAGTTTTACTTTGTGACTAAGTCATAATTTCTCCTATAAATAGAGGGGTCTTACCCCATTGTAAATCATCCCAAAATTCAATAAGAATTTCCTCTCTCTCTTCTTTCTCTATAATATTGTTCTTGTTCTTTTATTATTTCATAATACGTTATCAGCACGAGACTCTACCATCTCAAGAAGCTCTTTCAGAAGATTAAGGTAATTTTTCTCCTCTTTTTAATTATGACTGACATTATGAAAAGAAAGTTCGTTGCCCTTGAAATTTCGGGCAAGAACTATATGACATGGGTGTTGGATGCTGAAATCCACTTAGATGCAATGGATCTTGGAGACGCCATTAAAGACAGAAATAAAGCATCCACCCAAGACTATGCTAAGGCCTTGATTTTCTTGCGCCATCACCTTGATGAAGGGTTGAAAATTGAATATCTCACAATCAAAGATCCACTTATTTTGTGGAATGGCTTAAAGGAAAGATATGACAACTTAAAGTTGGTCACCCTTCCACAAGCACGATATGATTGGGCTCATCTGAGGCTCCAAGACTTTAAGTCTGTTTCTGAATATAATTCTGCGATGTTCAGAATTACTTCTAAATTGAAACTCTGTAGAGATACTATCAGTGATTATGATATGCTTGAGAAAACGTTTACAACGTTTCATGCCTCCAATATGGTTCTGCAACAGCAGTACAGAGAGAAAGGTTTCAAGAAGTACTCTGAGCTGATTTCTTTTCTTCTTGTGGCTGAGCGAAACAATGACTTGCTCATGAGAAATCACGAAAATCGACCCACTGGGTCTACACCATTGCCTAAAGCGGATGAGGTATATTCCCATTATGCTAAGCGTGAAAAAGGCCGTGACTCTAATCGCAGTCGTGATCATGATCATAGTCGTGGTCGTGACTCTATCCGTAATCGTGATCGTGATCATGGACGTAGCCGCGGCCGTGGCCGTAGACAAGGAAGAAATTTTCCTGGTGTTAATCATCCCCCAAAGAGAAATAACCACAAAAGGTGGAAAGGGAAAGATGAGAAGCCAAAAACAAATGATTCAGAAATTGAATGCTATCATTGCGGTGGAAAAGGGCATTGGGCAAAAATTTGCCGTGTACCAAGACATTTGGTTGATCTTTATCAAGCATCTCTAAAGAATAAAGGCCATGAAGCCAATTTTGTCTCTGACAATGATTTTGACATCACCCACTTGGATGTGGCAGACTTTTTTGAGCGCCCTGATGGAAAAATAGATCACTTGATCGGTGATGGATCCGTGGTTAAAGATGATTGAGTAGTTTAATTTTTATTTTTGCCTATTTATAATAGTTAGTGAATAAACTTCATGTAATCATAATTTTTTACGTGAGTAGTAGTCATTAGTAGCAATAAGTACTATTTATTTTATGGAATAATATTAGTTCGTTTTAATTAAATATGGTAATCAAATTAAAATATTATTGTTTCCTCCGCTGAATTGAGTATCGACCTCTTTGTGAATATTACCAGTCAAAATTTGCAAAGTTAATTGTTTTATCCAGCAGACCAACTGTGGTATCTTTTGTTACTGAAATTGTGTAAAAAGTACTATGTGACCCTGTTTCTGCTCCTAAATATGTTCCAGTTTCTTTACGCCTTGTAGTATTTACTATTTAGATATGCTTAGTCATGTATCTTGAAAATGCACAAGCATGGAATAGATAAATGTCCCTCCAGTTAGATGCTACTATATAATTTAAAGATGTTTTTTGAGGCTAAGTATCAAATCTTGGTAACTTCTCATTTTTTCAGAATCATGTTACTTTATAATAATACTGTTACTTTTATGAAAAACTAAAGAATGAGAAAATTATCACGTTAGTAGGACAAAGTTCAAATTGAATTGGTTTCAAAAGATGCAATCATTACAGAATGAGTAAGACTACAACAATGCTCGTTCAATGATATATCCGTTCTATATTCAGTTTGGTTGGATCTGTATAGTTGACTAAATTTGTTTCTTTTCCTTTTCTGTGAAAATACTAATGTTTATTTGTATATTTCTTTTGTATGTCAAATTATGGGAAGCAAATATGGATATCCCTCAAAGCAAACTTGAATCAAATTTCAATTGTGAAAATATTTGTTTAGTTGATTCATGTACAACACATACAATACTCAAAGAGAAGAAATATTTCTCGCATTTAAGTATGTATAAGGCAGATGTTACTACAATTTCTGGTAGTAGTAAATTAATTGAAGGCTCTGGAAGAGCTACTATAACTCTGCCTAAGGGAACAATACTTATCATAGAGAATGCAATGTTCTCCTCCAAGTCCAAGAGGAACTTGTTGAGTTTTAAAGATATCCGGAGAAATGGATATCATATTGAGACAATAGATGAGAATAATCTTGAATATCTCATTACCAAAAATGCCTCTGGCCAGAAAAGGGCTATTGAGAAGTTCCCATCTTTGTCTTGTGGTCTGTATTGGACAAGAATTAGTGCAATTGAGGCACATTCTATTGTAAACCAAAAGGTTACCGATTCCAATACTTTTGTACTTTGGCACGATCGATTGGGACACCCTGGATCAATTATGATGAGACGAATCATAGAAAACTCAAATGGGCATCCATTAAAGAATTTAAAGATTCTTTTAAATGATGAATTTTCTTGCACTTCTTGTTATCAAGGCAAGTTAATTATTAGACCATCACCAACAAAGGTTGGAATTGAGTCCCCTGCGTTTTTGGAACGTATACAAGGGGACATTTGTGGACCTATTCACCCACTAGTGGGTCGTTCCGATATATTATGGTCTTGATAGACGCATCCTCTAGATGGTCTCATGTGTGCCTATTGTCATCTCGCAACCTCGCGTTTGCAAAATTAATGGCACAAATAATTCGATTACGGGCACAATTTCTCGATAATCCAATTAAGTCTATTAGACTTGATAATGCTGCTGAGTTTTCATCCCAAGCATTTAATGATTATTGCTTATCAATTGGGATAAAAGTGGAACATCCTGTAGCTCATGTTCACACTCAAAATGGTCTTGCGGAGTCTTTAATTAAACGTCTGCAATTGATAGCAAGACCGTTACTCATGAAAACGAGGTTGCCCACTTCTATTTGGGGTCACGCCATTTTGCATGCAGCAATGCTAGTTCGTCTCAGACCGACAAATTATCATAAATATTCCCCGTTGCAATTAGTTTTGGGTCATGAACCTAATATATCCCATTTAAGAATTTTTGGATGCGCGATATATGTGCCTGTAGCACCGCCATATCGCACCAAAATGGGTTCGCAAAGAAGGTTAGGAATATATGTTGGGTTTGAATCGCCCTCCATTATTCGCTACCTCGAGCCATTAACGGGAGATTTATTTACTGCACGATTTGCAGACTGTCGATTCGATGAGACACTTTTCCCAAAATTAGGGGAGAAGTTGGTGAAACCAAACGGGAAATTTTGTGGAAAAATCCATCATTATCTCATCTTGATCCACGTGCCTCTATTTGTAAAAAAGAGGTACAAAAGATTATTCATTTGCAGAGAATAGCAAATCAAATGCCCGATGCATTTACGGATATGAAAAGGATAACAAAATCACATATCCCTGCGGAGAATGTTCCAATCTGTATTGATGTCCCTATTGGACAATCTTCTAGTGTCATAGCTAATGAGTCAAAAACACGCATGAAACGTAGCAGACCATTAGGTTCCAAAGATCGAAATCCTAGAAAAAGGAAAATAAATGATCAAAATGACACTATGAAAAAATCTCATGATGAAATCCACGACTTAATAAATTCTGAGATTCATGAGGAATCCACTGACCCCGAGACTCAAGAAAATAAGGAACTATCAATAAATCCAATCGATATTGAGACAAACGTGAATCGAGTGGATATAGTGGTGGATTATGTCTTTGCATATAATGTTGCATCCAGCATTATGCAAGAAAATGAGGATCTTGAACCTCAATCTGTTGGCGAATGTCGACAAAGGCTTGATTGGCCAAAATGGCAAGAAGCAATCCAATCAGAGTTGAATTCACTTGCAAAACGTGAAGTTTTTGGGCCTGTAGTCCAAACACCTAATGGTGCTAAGCCTGTTGGCTATAAATGGGTCTTTGTACGCAAGAGAAATGAGAAAAACGAGGTGCAAAGATATAAGGCACGCCTTGTTGCACAAGGATTTTCACAAAGGCCCTGGTGTTGATTATGAAGAGACATATTCACCCGTTATGGATGCTATAACATTCCGTTATCTCATTAGTTTTGCTGTCCATGAAAAACTTGACATGCATTTAATGGATGTGGTTACCGCCTACCTTTACGGCTCACTTGATAATGAGATATACATGAAAATTCTCGAGGGCTTCAAAATGCCTAATAATTCAAAATCCTGGGAAATGTTTTCAATCAAATTGCAAAGATCTTTGTATGGTCTAAAGCAATCAGGACGAATGTGGTATAATCGTCTTAGTGAGTATTTATTAAAGGAAGGCTATATAAATGATGCCATTTGCCCATGTGTTTTCATAAAGAAAACAACATCGAAATTTGTTGTACTTGCCGTATATGTTGATGACATAAGCCTTATTGGAACTCCTATAGAACTCCAAAAGGCAATTGATTATTTAAAGAAGGAGTTCGAGATGAAAGATCTCGGAAAGACAAAATTATGTCTTGGTTTGCAAATTGAACATTTGGCAAACGGAATTTTTGTTCATCAATCTACCTACATAGAAAAGGTATCTGAAACGGTTTTACATGGATGGAGCACATCCATTAAGTACTCCGATGGTTGTTCGATCACTTGATGTGAACAAAGATCCATTCCGACCTCAAGAAGAGAATGAAGAGCTACTTGGTCCTGAAGTACCATATCTTAGTGCAATTGGTGCACTAATGTATCTTGCTAATACTACAAGGCCCGACATAACTTTTTCAGTTAATGTCTTAGCAAGATATAGCTTTGCTCCCACAAGGAGACATTGGAATGGGATCAAACACATATTGCGGTATCTAAAAGGGACTACCGATATGGGCTTATTTTATGGCAACAATTGCAGTTCCGATCTTGTTGGTTATGCTGATGTTGGGTATTTATCCGACCCACACAAGGCTCGATCTCAAACAGGTTATGTGTTTACCTGTGGAGGCACTACCATATCGTGGCGATCGACTAAGCAATCAATTGTGGCTACTTCATCTAATCATGCCGAGATAATTGCTATTCATGAAGCAAGTCGAGAGTGCGTGTGGTTGAGGTCTATAATACATCTTATTCGAGATAAATGTGGTGTGAAATGTGACAAGTTACCCACTATTTTGTATGAAGACAATGCAACATGCATAGCTCAACTGAAGGGAGGATTCATAAAAGGAGATAGGACAAAGCACATTTCACCAAAGTTATTTTTCACACATGATCTTCAAAAGAATGATGATATTAATGTGCAACAAATTCGCTCAAGTGATAATATGGCTGATTTGTTCACAAAATCTCTACCGACGTCAACCTTCAAGAAGCTAGTGTACAAGATCGGGATGCGAAGGCTAAAGGATGTGAATTAATGCTCTCATCAGGGGGAGTTAATGCGCGTTGCACTCTTTTTCCCTTACAAGGTTTTGTCCCACTGGGTTTTCCTTGCGAGGTTTTTAACGAGGCAACCAAAAGGCGTATTATTAGATATGTGTACTCTTTTTCCTTTTCTAGATTTTTTTCCCATTGGGTTTTATTTTAGTTAAGGTTTTAATGAGGCACATTACTTATTGAGTAGACATTCAAGGGGGAGTGTTAAGAATAGAATTCTACTTGGAGTGAATGTCTATCTTGTGGAGAGTTTTACTTTGTGACTAAGTCATAATTTCTCCTATAAATAGAGGGTCTTACCCCATTGTAAATCATCCCAAAATTCAATAAGAATTTCCTCTCTCTCTCTGCAATATTGTTGTTCTTCTTCTATTATTTTATAACAATTTTTGAATATTTCCAGTCGTGTAAATAATCACGATGAAACTGTTTGCAGGAAAGAAGCAACTAAAGATCATTATACTCTACTCCTTATAGTATGAAGAATCTTATGCTCGTCTCCATTTCACACTACTTTCTGGAAAGCTGCATGGGTAGCAATTTACTTCAAACATAAAAGTAGTAAGAAACTGTTGATTACCTACTGTTTATATTAATTGATATTGCATAATAGATTAAGACGAAAAGTATTTGTATGCCAGGACGTCTCATTGTATCCAGGTAATTGTTCTTCTAATTGTAAATCTGTAACACCATTTTCCCCCAAAAAAAAAGAAAATTTGGCAAAGAAAGATAGTCTGATTGGCTAAAACCTCTAATGTCAAAAACGCTTCTTTTTAAAATAATTCTAATTTTTAAGAGCATTGAAGTATTTGTCCAAGCGTTTGTTAAGACTGTTGTAACCGAGCAGAACTCCAAGAAGACTAAGACTAGGGCTTGACTAGTGGGACATGTTGCAAAGAGAAAAATTGAGATACTTCTTATTTCCTTTTTGTCAAAAAAGAATACAAAATTATGAATGTAACGTTTTATATTGGAGAAAATTAGAAAATACAGAACAAAAAATGATTGTGCCGGATTGAATCATAAATACGTTTGGGCCAAACCATTAACATTCCCAAGTAATTAGAGATCAGGTAACTTCAATTTACCCTCCCCCCCCCCAACCCAAGTTGGAGGGGTGATAGTACTGCCAAGCACGGGTGGGTAAAGATAGAAGTTTGATGGTTTTGGGAAGTTTGACCGGAGGTTGACTTTTTGATATCGGGGTCGGAATCAAATTCCGGAAGTTGGAGTAGGTCCGTAATGTCAATTATGATTTGTGTGAAAAATTTGAGGTCAATCGGACGTGATTTAATATGTTTAAACATCGAAAATAGAAGTTGGAAAGTTCAAAGTTAATAAAACTTGAATTTGGGGTGTAATTCGTGATTTTAACATTGTTTAATGTGATTTGAAGCCTCGAGCAAGTCCAGAATGTGCTTTGGGATTGGTTGGTATGTTTGGTTGGGGTCTCGGGAGCATCGGGTGGATTCCGGATGGTTAACAGATCAAAAATTGGTTTTTAAGAAGTGCTGATGCAGCTGGTACCTGGTATTCTGCTTCTGCGGAAATGGGACCGCAGAAGCGGACAGGGGCGAGGGCAGCCAGGACCGCAGAAATGACCCTTGATCCGCTAAGCGAAATCGCAGAAGCGGTTGGCTAGCCCCATAAGCGGTTTGAGTCCAAGGCTTGAGGACCGCAGATGCGGTCAGGCACCCGCATAAGCGGGACCGCACCTGCGGTTGGCTCGTCGCAGAAGCGAAAAAGGCTAGGCCAGGGTTAAGCCACAGAAGCGGCATTTTATCCGCAACATCGAAACCGCATAAGCGGTTATAATTCCGCAGAAGCGGAAATTGCTGGAGCATTGGGGTTGTTTTAAATCGGGATTTTGGTTAATTTCCCTCATTTCTCACTTCATGGGGACATTTTTGGAGAGCTTCAAAGAGGTGTTTCATCATCTATGTTAAGGTAAGTTATCCTCATTACTTTTTGAGTTAAATATATTGATTATGTATGAGATTAAGCATGGAAATTGGTGTAAAAAATGGGTTTCGATTGGAAACCTAAAAAATTGCAATCTTGAAAGCCACGATTTTGAGCATGGAATTAGGAGAAAATCATATATTTGAGTTCCTAATGTTATGGGTAATCTTTACCTTAAAAAAATTTGGAATTACGGGCACGTGGGCCTGGGAGCATTTTGGTCAACTTCTCATTCGGGGTTAGGAATGGGTATAAATTGAGCTGTAAGGTATAGTTGAGCGTATATTAAAGGATTTGTATGATTATTGGCTAGTTTTTGCGCGTTGTGTGTTGGCTCAAGCCTTCGGAAGGATGTAGAATGCCAGTTGCGAGTCTTCGGAGCGAGGTGAGTCTCATTTCTAATTATGTGAGGGGGAAATTACTCTGTAGGTGAGTTAAATTGATTATGCGCTGCTAGTTGTGGGGGCAACGTGTGCACGAGGTGACGAGAGTCCGTGCGTAGCTACTATATGCCATTATCCGGGTAGTTTAGGACCCAAAAGCATGTTATATGTGGAATAATCGTGAAGCCATTGATGACTTAGATTGCTTAAATCACATTAAATTAATCATTTGATTTCTAAAAGACTTAAGCTTCGTTTTCTCAAATTAATAAAAAGAATTGACCTTTCCTGGATATTTGGTCCACATTGAATTTTTGACTGATTGTCTGTCTGTGTGTGTGATTATTTTGGACCGGGCCGAATGCCTCGGCAGATTAATAGCTGCATCTATAGGCGCGTCGTTGACCCTCGGCAAGTGCACATTTATTTCTGTTGGATCGGGCCATCGCCTCGGTATGATTAGCGCACGCTTGTATTGCTGTCTGGACTTGTTTAAGTCGGTACATGCCTCCCCCTGGCTCGAGATCATCTTGTTAATAATGAAAACAAATCTTGGAAAATTTCCTTTGAAAGTTTTATGTGTTTACTTGTTTCCTCTATCTGAATATAAATCATATTAGAAAATAAATCCACTGTTTGATATGTATATTGAGAACAAATAATCGTTGGACCATTAGAGTGTGTCAAAGTTGGCTATCTCGTCTCTACCCCTTCGGGATTAGGCGGGACACTCACTGAGTACACGTTGATTATGTACTCATACTACACTTCTGTGCATTTTTGTGCACAAGTATATATATACCTCTAGCGGCCTACTGGGTGTAGCAGCATGGATGACGTTGGGACTAGGTAAGCTTCATCATTTGAGGCGACCGCATCTAGGATAGTTCCTTCCAATGTATTGTATTTCCTTTCTGTCCATTGTATTCCGGACAGGTGTTGTGATGCTCATGCACTTGTGGCACCGGGTTTCTGGGATGGTTTCAGTGAACTTTCTATTAATTGTTATTGTTTGATTTTAAATTGAAGCAAAAATCCCTTATTTATATAAAATGAAAGGAAAAACCTTAGATTTTCAAAAATATTAAAAGAAGAGTTAGTTGAAAATTTAGTTGGTTGGCCTGGCAGAGGTGTCCGACTCCATCACGACCCCTTAGTGGATTTGGATCGTGACTCCTGTAAAGTGAGAATATCCTGTAATATATACAGTTAGTACAATTAAAAATGACTAGAATTCCAATGCTATACTATTCCTTGATGGAAGAGTTGCAGTTAACCTAAAATTTTAACTCCTTCCATGTCTTGATTAGTGTTCTCTTTGAGTAAGGAGTCATTCTCTTTATCAATTATGCAACATTTTCGGTTAGGAGATATCATATATAACAAGTTAAGCTTATAATCTTCCTTACGTGCATTCCATATGCTCAGGGGCGTACGCAAAATATTGTGTAAGCGGTATCGATATTTTAAGAAGTTAACCTAAAAACAACTTGCTAAACTAAGATCATCTTAATAAAACACATTCAAATACATAACAAATTTATTTTTAAACAATAAGCAAATCAAGAGAAGGAAAAAAGAACAAACTTCGCCCAATAGTTGGAAAATTGAGTTAGTGTTATTTTGAAGTTAAAAAAAAATATTAATGTATCTATCCAAAATTGAACCTGGGACAATTGGAGACCAACAAACCAATGTGACTACTGGACCAAGACACACCTGCTTGTCAATAGTGTCAACTGATATTTCAATCAAAAAACCCTTCTTAATTTTCATTATAACAACAATTATGAGTATATATAAATTATTTTATTGTATTTCTTTTAAATCATTATTCACATATAAATAAACGATGTCGGATGACACCGTTTGCATGAACATAAATCCGCCCCTGCATATAGGGGTGTACATAGGTCGGGTTGGTTCGGATTTTGCAATTACCAAACCAAACCAATTGTATCGGGTTTTTAAATCTATAGATCAAACCAAACCAACAAAAGTCGGGTTTTTTAATATCGGGTTTTCTCGGGTTTCTCGGGTTTTTCGGGTTTTTCGTTCCGATAAACTTGTGCTCCAAACTATGTATAGCTGCCAAGCATGGAATGGTAATAATTAAATAGACTTGTTCATCTGGGCAAGAATTCATTGCCTTTCTAGGAAATATGTTTTCTCTTTCCAATCAAAGAATAGGGAGCACAGTAGCAAACAATGAATGGCAATAGGTGTTAGAAACTCCATGTAGTAGCTTGATCCTGTTGATGTTCTTCATATCTCCTTTTCTCTCCAGATATGAAATAACATGTTGGAGGATATTTTTCCCAATATTAAATATGCACTTATAAGGACTGCATAAAGCTTCTCATCAGCACCATTTCTTTTCTCTACAATTTCAACAATCTCCAATGCATCACTGATCCTCTCAGCCCTACACAGTCCTTTCACCAATGCCACAAAAAATTGAGAATCCAGCTTCACATTCTTATTCTTTAAATCACGAATCAATTCCAAAGCTTCTGTAATCCCCCCTGCAATGCAGAAACTCTTCAGCATAAGGCCATACACATGGTTTTCTGAAATACTAAAAAGCAGTATCATGTCGTCGCCAACTTTGTGAACTGCAGCAATATTTCCAGAGTTAGCCAAGCATTTGAGCAGCTGTCCAGACATAACTGCATCCAATATCAAGCCTTTGCTGATCATCTCATTGGCAATCCAGTAAACATGTTCTGTTCTAATAAAAATTACTCCTTACTCATTGTATGTCAACATACTGTGTTTTAATAAAATATTAACAAGCCAAGGAACTATTCTTGAAGGCTACAACTCCATACATTTCCATATTAGTTCTACTAAGTCAAGAGAATTAAACAATATATGGCCAGTAGGCAGAATGAGAAAATTATCGTCAAAAATATATACTGCATATCATATTGCACTCTACATAAGAATTATCACCAACTTTTTAAGAGTAAACATTACACCCAAGAAAGTCCTAAAAGATAAACAAAAAGAGAATATATTAAGTCTAAGAAGTTGGCATCTTAGTAGATATTACAACCACATGAGCATGTTTCCAAAATACTTGTAAAGGCATAATGACCTTCCAAAAATAGTCATGAAGCAAATTGTAGATAATCATCCCTCTAATCAATCCTCAAAGGTGAGTCTACATATTCTGGAAAAAGAAGAAGAAGAAGAAACAATTAACATATTTAAATATTAATTAATGTAAAAAATAATATTACTCATTAACAATTAAATATAAATTATTACCTTCTTCAATTTGCTCAATTTTCTGGACTTCCTCTAACATGTCTTCAAACTTATATTCCTTGGAAGGTGATCGTATCCATTGTTGAGTACAAATAAGTGCTTCCACTGTTTTTGGTGATAAAGAACTCCTATAAGAATCCAAAATTCGACCACCTGTACTAAAAGCAGACTCCGACGCAACAGTAGAAATAGGAATAGAAAGAACATCCCTTGCAATCTTTGAAACAATTGGATATTTACTAGATGAAATTTTCCACCATGTCAAGATATTAAAATCCTTGATCTTCACCACATCATCCATCAAATATATCTCAAGATCAGATTTTTTTTTAATATTTCCCTCATCTTCCAAAAGTTTCTCCCACTTTGATTGCAACAAATCACCAACTTCACTCATACTAGTATCGCCTCCAATATTGTCACTAGAAGCCTCGAAAAAATAATCATTGTAGTTATTATACAAGCGAGTTAAAATGCTTACCACATCTTCGGACTTCAATCTTCCCAACAAAGAACCAAATGCATCAATAAGAATGAAGTTCACATACTTCATCTTGTATCTAGGATCCAACACAACAAGCAACAAGCAATAACATATTCATATCCTCAAACTTACCCCAATATTTCTCAAGCTTACTTTTCATTCTTCCTGCCATATCACTCAAAGTACGATCATCGCTTTTGGTATGCTTTATAATAGCATTTCGAAGATTGAAAAATTCATGGAAGAAAGAGTTGGATGTAGCATATAAACTGCCTGAAAATTTTAAAGTTGTCTGATAGAAAATGTTAAGAAACTTTATAAAAGCTTTCACATTCTTCCAATCGTCTGCAGATGGATTTCCTCTTAAAGCACTTATTTCTCGACAATACTTTTGATATTTATGGTCGTCCACATACATTTTTGTAAAGGCTTTTTCAAATTTTAGAGTTGTATCTAACATTGTATATGTGGAATTCCATCTTGTTTCAACATCAAGACTTACAAGACCATGAGTATCTATCTTAGCTTTCTCAACAAATGACTTGAAAGAAGCAAACCTTGAAGGAGAAGACCTAACATATTTTACCGCATTTCTTACACGAGTAATGGGCTCAATTTGTTCATCTAATCCATCTTTTACAATCAAGTTCAGAATATGAGCATTGCATCTAACATGCAAAAACTCATTTCCAAGTATTGCCCCTTTCCAATCATCAATACGCAACTTCAAATGCTTAATGGCAGCATCATTAGCACTTGCATTATCCAAGGTCACTGTAAACAAGTTCTCAATGCCCCAACCAAATAAACATGCTGCAATTCCCTTTGCAATAGTCTCACCTTTGTGATCCGGTGTTGGAAAAAAGTTTAAAATTTTCTTTTGTAGATTCCATTGATCATCTATCCAATGTG
>JASVEL010001004.1:0-65929 GCA_032618575.1 Nicotiana noctiflora
CAGTAACAACCATATAAGTTAAGTTTTATAGTGATGTCCATGTATCACTAGTGAGACATACGCGTTGGTTCTTAATAAGATTTTTAATTTTTGCCTTCTCTTCATGATAAATCCTCAAACAATGTCTAGCAACAGTTACACGAGAAGGTAATTCGAAATTAGGTAAGGCTTTAGCCATTAATTTCTTAAATCCTTCTCCTTCAACAACTCTAAAAGGTTGCTCATCAAGAATTACAAATTCGGCAATCGCCCTCCTAATGTCATCCACATTATACACTACCCTTTCAGTAGCACCCGAACCACCTTCTAGCCACCCTTCCTTAATAGGTTTTAATGTTGATTGTCTCTTATCAATGGCTCTAAAGGGAGATTTGTGACATGTAGAAGTTAAATGCGACCATAATGTAGTAGTCCCATTCTTGCTACCTGCAGCAAATGTTTTAGGACAATAATTGCATTTTGCCCTACATTTACCTCCTTTGGCAGTAAATTTGGAGAAGTGATTCCAAATCTCGGACGTCTCTCTGCCACTATTTCCAGATTTAGATTTTTCTGATGGAGTCGTTCTTTTTTGCTTCTTAGGAGGAGTGCGTTTATGAGGAGTGTCTGCACTTTGTTTTTGAGCTGCCACCGGCGAAAGATTATTGACAACCACCTCCGCATCTGCTCCAAAAGTTGTAGTTTCCATTCTAAGAAAGAGTTCCTGCAAATAGAACATATCCAGTTAATATTTAACTCATGGAATTTACTTGTGACAGCAAATGACAGATCACTGGACTATATTCATAGAGGTCATTTTATACTGGCTAGAAATTATAAAGGAGAATCCAACAGGCTATGTGTATAAAGATACTTGGTGTAAAGATCCCAATTTATGTAGGAAAAGAAGCTCGTTTCATGGCTTTGTTAATATAAAGCACCATGTTCGATTGGGGCAGACAACACATTGTGCGGGAAACAACAACAGAACTTGCGAGAGCATGGAAGGTTAAAATGAGGGCAACAAGTGGGAATCAATTATAGATCTTGGGCTTTATGTACCTATTGGCTTCTTAAAGTTTGATTTCTGCCTTTGATGTGAATGAGCTTATGAGTCTGCTAACTATTTTTGTTGAGCAACAAGTCAAAAGACTTGTGTCATCTTCTTGGTTTCACAGAGAACATCCAGAATCTTGAAGTTGTAAAATTTGCTTTTGCTTTTGAGCTTGTGGAGCGTTTCCCACCAACAGAACAAAAATCTTGAAGAGGCAAGATGATTTCATAGTTTGTGTGTTTCAGAACACCTTTAGGACAATGTATCTGCTATAAGATTAGGTTTTGGTTTGGGCTCAATTATTTTTTTATGGGCCAAACAAAAACAAACATTTACATGGGCTATAATACCAATTTAAATAATATGCTATATAAAGAAATTATAATAAAATTAAGAAATATTTATAAGTTACATTCTAATAAATATTTTTATCTATCTAATATATGAAATATGTATACATGTAATGTCGGGTTGGTTTGGTTTCGGTTTGACTTTTTTTAGTTAATACCAAACCAACCCTATTGTGGTCGGGTTTTATTTTCCAATACCAAACCAAGTCAAACCAAACCACTAGTCGGTTTTTTTTTTCGGGTTGACTCGGGTTTTCGGGTTGGTGCGGGTTATCGGTTTGGTTTGTACACCCCTACCTGCATATGCTTGAATTTGCCCGTATATTTGTACACACTTGATGAATCTGATTATTCATGCTTGCGTTCCTTTGTCAATCTTCCAAACCAATTTTACTTGCGGCAAAATAGTGTGTTGAGATCATTCGCATTGGCATATGGAGTGCTGAGTATATAGACCTCACGAGTCCTCCGTGAGTCACGACTCCTAAAGATTACTGTGTAGAGATCCGAGCTTGTTGATTCGGGAGATCTAGTTGTGAGCTGCCTGGTTGATCTGCAGCACCAGCCCCTTTCTACCTTTATACTCATTTTTGTCTCTTTTACACTTCAGATAGTGTATTTTGTCGATTCATACAAGTATTATTATTCTTAGTACCTCGTGTACACATGACATTGACACCAGTCTTGTATATTGGATTGTTTCCGCATGTTGACATAATATAGATTTGATTATGAATATTTCGTGTTTCCACTTTACTTTTCGCTTATTTAACTTAAAATGAATCGGTTGTTAATCCTTTTGGCTTACCTATGAATTAAAAGTATATAATACGGCATTTGATTTTGGATCGTGACAACTTACCGTCACTTACTTGCATACTTAGTGAAGTGTAAGTTAGACATTCAAAGAGGCACCTTATAATTAGCACATGCATATACTCCATTGTTTATATATACACCACTGACTTAACTTTTTTCCTTATTTTTTTCTTCTATTACTCGTGCCAATTAATTGTAAACATTACTAAAAGTAAGAATTACCATATTTTGACAGAGAAGCTACAAAGCGAAAGAAAACTGCCTAGGGAAACATTGGAAAATTTAGGAAAAGTCAATTCCAAGAAAAGAGTGGACAAAGAAAAGGAAAATTTTGATGAATGAAATAAGGAAATAATAGCATACGGGGAATGAGTTCTTCTTGTTTCTTATAATTTATATTTATTTATTTTTTGTATGTTTCATTTTTTTTAAAGCAAACTCAGTTACAAAAACATATAAAACATTTTAAAAATATTTAAACAAAAGATACTTCTAAGGCTTTTCTCAAATATTTGGCACTATAGAATAAGAATAGAATTAACCATAAAAAACAGCTACTAGAAACGAAAAATAAAAATAAAGTGTCATATGATACATTATTTCCCTCTCTTACCATATCTCATTATTTCCTTATTTCATGACAATCATTCCTTTTTCTTTTCTTTTTTTTGGTTCTTACTCCTTACACTTAACTTTTCCTAAATTATATTTCCAAGTGTCTTCCTAGCTTGCTGCTTTTTAATCCGTACATATTTTCCTTGTCTAAAATATGGTAGTGTATTTTTTGTAAACTGTTTTAATTGGTACGATTAAAATAGAAAAGAAAAATATAAGGAAAGAATTGAAGCACCGGCATCTATATAAACAATAGTGTATATGCATGCAAGGAATTAAGTGCATTCTTTTCACATAATGTAAGTTAATTTCCTGTCACTTTAGTGTTTCTCTTTTGTACGTGCTTTATTTTCTGTTTATACAAATAGTTTAATAGTAGTTCATGCACAAAATCAATATGCTTTGACATAGGAAAAGTAAAGAAATTGTCGACGTATTTGAGATGCGACAAATTCTCTTGTTTACCATCGCTACTGTCTTGATTTAGTTTCTAATTAATATATTTTATTACGTTACATATTGCAGTACGTGTTCAAGTTTGACATATATATCAAAAGCAAGAATGGACAACAACGAGAGGAACTTGGCGGTGAAAAATGAGTTGGAAGTGGTGAGAGAAAACATACAACGGGGAACAAACTACATTAAAAATCTCGAGGTGCAAGAAAGTCTCGGATATGATACAAGGAGAGAAAGATTTGATGTCACAAATCATATCAATTCACTGAAGGATAAAGAGGCTAAGCTCGAAGATAAATTGAGGAAAAATGGTGTTAGCTACTACAATTTTTTTTAATTTCTAGTAAGACATAGATTTTAGGGTTTTAGGACTTCCCCAAATTTATTTCTAGTAAGTCATAGATTTTAGGGATTTAATTTTTAGTAAGTCATAGATTTTATATTCGAGCCTCTCTCCAATGTTGCTTTTTACTTTTTACCTTTTTCAGATGTTAAAATAAAGGGAAGTCTTCTTTACTTTACTTTGGGAAATCTCATTGATTAAGAATAATAGTACGCAAATTATTTAGCCAAACTAAGGAGTAAGGAGCATAGATATATATATGTCTGCCTAATTTGTCCAATGGAACAATTCATCCGAAAGGATGTTACTGATAAAGTAGTTTGATGAATTGTTCCGGCTACATTAAACTAATTTTGACAGAATACAACAAATAGACAAGATAAATAAATAGACTAATTCAAAAGTCATAAAAATGTTAATACACGGATCTAAAAAATAGTCGAATGCTTCTTTGAAATATTTGCCACAATATTTTCTTATAATGCAAAATTTTAATGCATGATGTTAGAAAAAAGGTTAACAAGTTATATGTCACGGAAAATAATTAGCAAAAATTCTAACACAAGGCTGATAAACAAATAAAATCTTTCGAAATTGTCACTTCCCAAATCCTAACTTGTCGTGATGGCACCTACCGTGATACTAGACAAGCCGACATTTTCAAGGTGCTACCAACATTTAAAAGAAACTGAATCACGAAATTTGAAATAACTATAGTTTTCATAAAGCATGGTATAAAAACCCAAAACACAAATGTGAAAAACAGCTCTCAAATTAAGGTGTCACTGAGCCCATGAGCATCTATACATCATCAATCTAGAAATTAAGTGTCTATCAATGTCTGGATCTAGATACAATGAAAAAAAAGATAAGGAAGGAGAAGCAAGGACTACGAATGTCTAGCATCTACCTCGATATCTCCAACAGTCAACTATGTGAAATATTAACACCCCCTGTATCCAGAAACTCATGGATCTGCACACGAAGTGCAGGGTGTAGAGTGAGTACAACCAACTCAGTAGGAGTCGGAGCTGTACCCGCAAGCTACTCGAGCAGCACAAGCCTCACGCCACTGCTCCTGAACTTCCTCTTCACAGGCATGTTCCACAACGAGAAGTTTTTTATATACGTCCAATTTGGCCTCTGCATATACCCACATTTCGTGCGCGTCTCGAGCCACGTCCCCAGGTCGTGGCGGGGTAGTACACCTGAGGTTGTCGACCTTAGCCACCTTAGCTTCGAGTTCAGCTGTCAAAGCTGCCACCCTACGATGCAGATCGACAACCTCCGTCGCCACTCCACGGCTGAGCTCCAACTCCTCTTCTCTCAATTTGATGAGCGATTCCAGCTTGCTATTCCGAGCCACAGCCTTCACCAATGACTCATCCATTTTCTCCAGCTCCACCGCCATGCGGCTCAATTGCGCCTCTTTCTATTCGAGGCCTTCAAGGAACAACCTAGAATTTTGGATCTTGCTGGAAAAGATCCGCTGTCGCCTGATGCTTGGAGTGATACCATTTGTACTTCTTCACCATTTTATCAAAAATGGTTGCTATTTTCTCCTCACGAAGCCTCATCTCCACTTCTATAACTAGGGTCTAAAAAATATATATGCACATACATATGAGTTAGTATGCATCAAAATCAACTTCACGACATATGGAAGAACAGAGAAGTTACCTGTAATGCCATACCAGCGACCCTCCCAGACAACTCCAAATCACTGACAACGCTCAACATCTCGCACTTGGGGGAAGCACACAGCAGAGTCATCTC
Organism: Nicotiana noctiflora; assembly: GCA_032618575.1. Classification (NCBI taxonomy): domain Eukaryota; kingdom Viridiplantae; phylum Streptophyta; class Magnoliopsida; order Solanales; family Solanaceae; genus Nicotiana; species Nicotiana noctiflora. The sequence continues at coordinate 5,396 of JASVEL010001004.1, forward strand.
CAGCGCAACCCGCTCGTTGTGCTGTAATAAATTGTAAAACCCTGGAATCACGTAGTCCGTCCGGTGTCATCTCTATGTGTGTAGTGCCTTTCGTCATCTCGTCCACGTCCCCGTGAGCGGCCCTATCGATTGGTCCTTTAGCATCGCCACCAATAAGAGGTGATAAGCCACCCCAGTAAAACGTATTGAGCTAGTACTGAAATTAGTACTTATCTGGTGAGTTGGTCTCCCTGAATAGATGGTGTCGGCCATGAAGACGAGTCTAGTTGTTTGGAGCGATGCGTAACTCCTTTCCTCCACAGTCGCCACTGCCTTACCCGTTACGAGGCTCTAGTTTTTCTCTCCTCAGGCTCTTCGCCCTTTGAAGGCTCGTCCACAGTCTGCGGAGACAATGTCGACGACCTTGCGTCGCTCGTAGCCACCTCCGCAGGAGCAACCTCTTGTAAAGAGATTACGGTCGCCCTTTTCCTGACAGATGCATAAAGTATCTCCTCCATATTCTAACTAACATCTGATCGAGCGGAGGTGGATGTCATTGTTTTCCACTTAGGAGCAGCTCGACTTGTCAATGCAAATAGTTTAGTTGACGAAGTTTGTGGAAGCGGCTAATTAAAGTCGAAGAAATACCTGAAGGACCCGCGGGGTCGTAACGTTCAAGGAACTCAGCCCATGTATGAGTTTCTTCTGCGAGAGACAACAAACCAGCTACCCACTGCTTAATATCAGTTATGAACCGGGGAGCGTGAGCTATTGCTACCAAATAACAGAAAAAAGTCACAATGATGGTATAATCGGAATCGCTAAAGGTCATGTACGATAAATGACTCGACTAATAGGGATATTTATGTCTCGAATTCCACCTCTCAGGGAATCTAACAGGGTTAGATACTAGGTGCTTCGTATAAAGAAGTACCTACGCTAATAACCACACTTAGCCCGATCATCGCTCTGCACGACCAACCCCTTTGAGCCACGATTCATTAGATGCAACATGGAGCCCTTCAAATAGCTAGCGCTGAATAGCTGCAATAGGTGGTGGATAGACACCTCCAAACCAGCCAGCTCCGCGTATGTAGACATTATCCTACATACCTTTAGCGTATACCGAGTGAGTTTGGTGGGACACATGTTGCAAAAACGATAGAGCTCTTCCGCCAATAAACAAATGGGGAGGCAATGGCCGATCAAAAAGGGGCATTCGTAAGATGCACAGTACCCCGGTCTGTGGGTGTTCACGAGTCCGCTCCCGCTAAAACTATCTCCACGTGAGCGGGTATATCGAACGACGCTCAAAGAATATCTAAATCAGGTTGTGTTAACTCGAATTTCTCCCAAGGTTGCTCGGGAGAATCCCGGTAGAAGTCCCTCCTAATAAAGAGTTGCTTCCGGAGTACGTTATCCACAGTAATAGGGGTGAGATCCTCCCATCTCTCTCCCTTATCGCCGCTGGATGGAGGCGGCATGTCAGATGATTTATTATTACGAGCCCTCGAAGTATTATCCCGTTTAGGTTTTGTCATGGTTTCCGTTTGAGAATCGGTGTACGACACAGCTACAAGTGTACTTTCAGGGAAGCGGTGGGTTTTTGTAAGAACGAGGCGTTTCTTAAAATAGTCATAAAACGTTTGCAGATGATCTAAATCTAGATTAAGTTAAACCCTTTCCCTATTTATATGGTTGAGTGGCGTTGAAATCGAAAAGGCAAGGCCTAAATAGGCGCAAGAAATCGAGCATCAGAACACCCTATGTACTTCCTCGAGAACACGCGTAATGATTATGTCATTTTAGGGAAGGGATTGCGCGCCAATATATCAACAAATTCAAATGATCACCGTTCAACATCGTCGTCCCTAAACATGGTCAAATATTTCCCAGAACAAGGTTCATAGTTCTGTCCATCGGCGATGCACCTCGATTACGTCACCAACAAACGGAGGAACTAACTGTATGGGGTCAAATTCTGCCTGCTACGGTAGCAATGACCCACGGCTAAGCAATAGCCGAAACGAGGGTACGACCTAAAAATGTCGGGGTGAAAACGTGCCATTAGGTCTCGTCGTCTCCTCGAAAGCACGTGACTTAGCTTATCTCGGTTTTATTTTATTATTTCAAGGGGATTCTCCTGTTATATAAAGGGAGATCCCAATGTTGTAAAGGATCAGATCTCTCTAATACAAGCTTTCTCTCTCTATTTCTTCCTCTCTTGAATATTCAATCTATCAAATGTAATAAGATATATAATTCACATTTCTAGGTATCCTTATTTTCGATTACGATATACCCTTGATTTATTTTGATTGTATTCACTTGCAAAGTATTTGTTATCTTTCGAGTCAAACACTTAATAGAATATGTAGTAAATTAATTTCTAAAATCCTTAACAAATACCGTACAATATCAAAAAATACTAAGATAGTATAATATCCATATTAATGATGTATTTTTTTAGTTTTAACAGAAAGTTAAACTTCACATAAAAAAAGTTTTAGAAAGGATCAAACGGATTAGCAAGTAGTAAAAAAGATTACGAAACCTTACTTCCTTTTTATAGATATGATAACCGTTTTATGTATTCATACATTTTCGCTGCAAGCCGTGGCATCAGGTTTGAAAGCAGTCTCTTACTTTTCATGCAGGCTATGATGTCTTTGTTTGAAGAGGAGATTTTACAAGGTCTCCAAAATGGATGAATTAAATTGACCAAAATAGTCAAAGAATCTTAATACTACTTTATTCCAATTTTCTTACCAATTTAATTAGGAATTTAGGGGTTGTTCAACTTAATCCCTATTTTTTTAGCATTTCCTAATGCTATGGATTGGCTTGCCACCACATGTTCCTTTTGGCCCTCTTTTTAAAGTTAGAAGTCTTTGTTTTTGCTTTTTATGGGATTGAATCTGATTTTGTTTCTGGCATTTAGTGCAGACACATCTAATTACAAGTAAAATCCCTGTTACCCCTTTCTTAAGCAATTATTTTTTCAAATTATTTTTTAAAGTTTTTAACAAGGAACTTACAACTAATCGTCAAAAATTTTGTTTTATATGTTTCACTATTTCGTGACAACCTCTTAAAAAATAATTGAATAAACTTTATTCAAAAGATAGCTAAGAATTCAATGTCTACATGAGGACCACTGACCACAACGCAAGTTAATTTAATTAAAAGATGTAAAACGATACAAGGACTAATTAAACATGTAGTTTTCATCCTTCATACGTGTACGTGAGAACTAAAATCCAACTTATCATTTATTATAATTATTATAGTGGCTAGTTCACATTTTCTTCAGGATTGTATATAGGAGGGACTGCACCCTCCCCTATGATGGTGATGTTTAATAAACTTGAATGATCGCCTAGATTGGAGCTAGGTGTCTTTCCGAAAATAAGTTAATCAAATACTTAGCGACTTCACATTTACTTGGCATATATATTAAAAATAGATTGTTATTTTATTTGATACTTTAATAAAGACAAAAAAAAAAGTTTTTGTTATACCTAAAATATTTATTACTCATTTTAAATTATTTTCTTAAATTTAATAAAATATACATTAATTAATATGAGTATTATGGTTATGTACTTCATTTATTATTTTTTAAGAGACATGAAAAGTTAAAATATGCCAAGTAAAAGTGAAAGGAGGAAGTATTAGTTTTGTCGTTGATAATTATATTTTGTTTCATTCTCGATCGACACAATTTTTCAATGGGCTGCTGTTTGCATTCCTAATCTTTCTAACACAATAGGTTTTCTTCTATGCACATACATATTAATTAAACATTTATTTTGATTAATGAATAAACTTAATATAATCTTGAAACTAATATGCCAGCATATAATAAAACACTACAATATACCGACGATGTTACATTTGTTGTTTTCTTATAACGTTTTTTTTTTTTTTTTTTTTTTTTTTTTTTTGACAAGAAGGGTTTGGACATGAATCCGAAAGGCTGTTCAATGTAGATGTGCTTAACGACGAGGCTTCAGAATAAGGCATACTGGTGTTGTTCACACTACACCTTGTGGAAAACATGTGATACCCTATATTTTTTTAGTTTCTTGTTTTCTTGGATTTTGTTCGGTTCATAAACGCCATTTGTCTTTGTCAGAAAAATCTTCTACGTATAATCTATAAGATGTACACGTGAATTCTCATTTTTTAGGTTAAAATTTGTCGCATGCTACAATTCCTTTTCGCGCATTTGCAATTTCAAACCATTCCTAATAGAAATTAAAATTAGGGCTCCTTTTATTTTCTTCTATTTTTGGGGGGTTAATTAGATCATGAGGACTAATTCTCGGAATGGTGATATTTTGAAATGTATTCCATCTCAAGTCTCTTTGTTGGAGCTTAAGTAGTAGCTTATATGGAAAGAAAAACACGGGAAATGTTGGTAGTCGTAATATTATTGTGCAAAGTAAATGACTTCATCGTCAGGACTCAGGAGTGAGCAGGGTCGACTTGTCACTGAAGAACTAGTCTAATATATACAAAATCATTTTGGTTTTTTGTTTTCATTAATATTGTGACTACACAAAGGATCATCATCGGATTTCTCCCTTATTCCGCACTTTTGAGGCCTTTAAAATCTCACTTATAATTGCCTTGATTTGCATGCGCAGTCCGGGCGCATAGCCGGAATACTTTTATGTTGAAATATCTGAAATTTGTGAAAATTTTGAAGAATTTTGATATTAATATGGTTAAAGTTGACTTCGGTCAATATTTTTGGTAAACGGGCCTCGATCTATGATACCATTGATTAAAAACGATGGTATCGGGCTCGTATTTTCGTTCTGATGCCCGGTACCGGTCTTAAATATGTGTTAAGCGCTTTCTGTGAAGTTTGATCAAAATCGGACGTCGTTTGACGCGTTGCGGACTAATTATCTAAATTTAGAGGTTTAAGAAGTTGAAATGAAAATGATGATTTTGAGGCTTGATTCATTGATTTTGATATTGTTTTAGCGATTTAATAGTTCGAGTAAGTTCGAATGACGTTATTGAGTTAGCTTGTGTGATTGGTTAGGAGCCCCGAGAGCTCGAGAGTAAATTGGAGGTGGTTCGGGGTGTTTTTACACTTTGAAAGGGATCAGATTTTGTTGCAGATATTTTGTTCTTCGCGAACGCGGCCCAGGCTCGCATTCGCAGTGCTTTGGTGTCCCATCTTCTTCGCGTCCATGCCCTCTGCCCCGCACTCATGATGCCTTGGTATTCCTTCTATCGTGTTCGCGTAACTTCTTTCACGTTCGCGTAAGTCAACGACGCTCTTCATCACGTTCGCGTGTGGCCTCACGCGTTCGCGTAGGCAACCTTTTGGACCCCAGTAATTTTTCCTCTTCGCCTTCGCACTTCTCCTCTCTCGAATGCAATGGTTGTTAATTTGTGCCCTTCGCTAACGCGTCCCTACTATCGCGATCGCGTAGAGTAATTTCGCTCAATGTTCTTTTTAAGTTTTCAAAAACAGGACATTTGGGATTCTTTCATTATTTCCACACGAGCTCTTCTCCTTCACCCTCCATAGACAAGTTTGAAGAACCTTTTCCTCCATAACTTCATAGGTAAGTGTTCCTAACTTCATTCTCTCTTAATTTCTTCAACTAATCACTAATTTCCTAGCCCTAAATCATAAAATCAAAGTAGAAATTAGGGGTTTTGGGTGGAGTTAGGGTTTTGGGAATTTTGGGTGATTCAACATTAATTTGGGGTCGAATCTTAAAAAAAATTATATATATGAACTCGTAGGGTTATGGGTGACTAGGTTTTGGCCCGAGCCTCGTGTTTGGACCATGTGGACCCGGTATTAAATTTTGGTATTTTTGAAAGAATGCTAGAAAACTCATTTCTAGGCTATGGGATTATGTTGTTGAGCCTTAATTGAAATTATTGAATTAATTATGCCTAGATACCATTATTTCGGAGTCGGATTTCTGATGAAAGGCGGTATTGGAGAGTTGATTGCTATTATTTGGACCGAGTTAAGTGTTTGATCTTACTTTGGCTTGAGGGAATAGGATTAGAGTGTTATTAATTGCTATTTGCTAAATGATCGTGTGCAGTGTATAGGCATGGTGACGAGTATCTATACACAGGTATCTAGCATGACCGTGGGTATTTGTTGCTACTTATTTTTGTTATATTTTGGAACTCTTCCAAACAAATTAATGATTTATACATAATGTGAAGAGTTGAGGATAAATTGGGAATTATTGGATTCTTTGGAGCGTTGACTCGAACGATAAAATACTATTGAGTAAGAAATAAAATAATTGGTAAAGATGCGATTAAATCCTTTGCCGGGATGACTTGAGTATATTGATTATCTCCCTTGCAGGGATGTGTAAGTTGTTGTTGTTTCTCCCTTGCTGGGATTTAGTTGTTTAATTGTATTTTTCCCTTGCCGGGACATTTTTTATTATTATTTATTTTTCTTGCCCGTTTGGTTGTGATTGTTGTTTGGGTGAGGAAGAGAGATGATTCACGAAAGGTCATTCCGTGCCATTTTTGATTATTTATGCACGAAGGGATATTCCGTGCTCCGATTTGATTATATTTGCACGAAGGATCATTCTGTGCCATGAAATGTGAGTTATGTGAGGGGAAGCACAAATGGCGATACTGTGTATTTTATTTGATTTCTTTGGGTGTGGATGAGAGTAAAAACACGAAGGTTGATGTCGTGCAACTGTTGGATTTCCTGTTCTTATTAATTATTGTTGTGTCCTATTTCTTATTTACGGTGATGATTTTATATCCGAATTTTACTCCCCCCACAGCATGTTTTCTCTTCCCTGTTAACTGTTTAGCTTTCGTTATTTCCTTTCCTTCTATTTCATATATATATATATATATATATATATATATATATATATATATATATATATATATATATATATATATCGAAACTGCACATGTTGATTTGGTAGTCTTGTCTAGCCTCGTCACTATTTCGCTAGGGTTAGGCCAGACACTTACCAGCACATAGGGTCGGTTGTACTGATGCTACACTTTGTGCTTTTTGTACAGATCACGGTACCTGAGCAGCTTTTGGATCACAGTAGAAGCACATCGAGTGGGAGCTAACTTCAGTCTAGGGACTACGAGGTAGCCTAGCTGGCGTTCGCAGGCCGGAGTCCTTTTTTATATCTTCTGTTTGTTTTTATTGTATCATGACAGATATTGTGTATTTTTATATTCAGACTTGTTTGTAGTATTCATTAGTAGTTCGTGAGATAGCGACTCCTGTCTTGGATAGTGAAATATTAAACTTTCGCATTTTTTTGGGTTTTCAGTTATTTATGTTATAAAAGACTCCTGATTTTATTTAAAGGTTTATTATTGTTATTACTGTTGTGTTGTTATTCAAAAGGTTTAAATGTTTGGCTTTCCTAGCTCCTACAGTAGGCGCCATCACGACTCCCGATGGTGAAAAATCCGGACCGTGACAAATACTAATAAATACATTTCAATGGTGCATCACATAGATTAAGAATTTGGACCTCGCTACACGGTACCATTGCTCTTCTAGAAAAAGCTAAAAGAACAAAAGTGATAGTTATTTCAAAAATACCATCACATAAATTGAGACGAGAAAATAACTCTTTTGTCTTTTCACGAACTACTCCTTCAAATAAGATACACTTGTATAGGGGACCCTCCATAGCATCGGGTGTTCAAGTGTGTAATCTTATCTATGGAGATTTTCCAACAACATCATTAAAGATTAAAATAAAATTAAGAGTTATATTATTCAATCTCATATTTTTGGGGGACTAGCACAAGCAAAGACGATTGAAAAGTCGATTGTATGAAATACAGTGAAACAATCCAAAATCCTAGGAGGGCTAATCCAAATCACCTACTCGATTGACAAGCATAGCTTTTATAGCTACTTTATTTACCTGAAATCATGTAAACCATAAATGAATTAAGAAATATGAAGCAAGGCCAACTCTCTTCCAACCGAGAAATAATTGAAAGAGAGTTATCTTCAATCACCAACATTGGTATAAAAGAAGTAGAAATGAACGAATAACACATAAATAATGGCTATACAGACCCTCAAACATATATGAAATGGAAAGATGAACCATGCTACTTAGGAACATCACTACAATTGGGCTATCTAGCATAAGGTCAGAAGTAAATTACGAGTCAGATCAATCGGTAAATCGAGCGAGCTCCCCTTTGCAGCCATCTATTTGAGGACTGAAGGTTCTGCTAAGACTCACTTTACTACCCAATGCCTTCTTTAGGCTCGACCACAAGACTGAAATAAATCGTGAATCTCTATTTGACATTACGACTAAAGATATTCCATGTCGACGCACTATCTCATCAATATATATTTGTGTTAACTTGCCCGTAGAGCAAATCATACAGATCGTCAAAAAGTGAGATGACTTAGTCAGCCAATCAATAATCACCAAAAGGCATTTATAGAAAAAATATTTACTAGGTCATAGAGATAATTAACAAAAAAGTAGTTTCTATACAAATATATTCTATCAATTACAAACGAGGAAACTCAACATATATACCGAAAGACCGAATCAAAATGTTCTACATATACCCCTTCTGATTGATTGTTTTATGTAGGGGTGTACGTGGATCGAGTTGAGTCATATTTTATCAATATCAAACCAAATCGCTATTTGGATTGGTTTGGTTTTGTTGATTTTTTTGGGGGGGGGGGGAGTGTTGTTACATGAATATTATTTTAACTTTACTTTGTTAATATTATGATAGAGTTTTAAATAGTGATTATATGTTTAGTAAAAACTGAAAAAATATATGAGTATACGGTCAGAATCGGGCTTCACTAATTTTGTATGGCTAATCGAAACCATGGTGTAAAACCAAGGCTCGGCCTCTTATTGCATCGAACCATGGCACGCAGATGGATTTTCAAGCTCATGAGTCGATGATCGATAAAGATAAGAGACCGACCATAATGGACACTGAAACGAGACAAAGATCGATTGAGATCGAAGGAAGCCTGCTAAACCGAATAACAGAAAGCTGAGATATCCATGATCGGTCAAGGATCATAGAGAAAATCTCGGCATATATCGAGTCAAGATCAGACATTTAACCAATTATGAGATTTCCTTTTGTATTTGGAATTGTACCATTTGATGAATTCTTCTACTATATAAAGGGGGTTCTAATCATTTCGTAATCATGATTTTCATGCATAATTAAGCAATACATAATATTTTCTCTCCTAAGATCTGTTGTTCAGCGCATACTTTTATTAGCATACTCTACTGGTTTGAGGGCGATCTAGCTCGAAACTAGAACCACTCATTATATTGGTTTGCTTTATTTTACAGTTAAATTCTAACATCAATTCTCATATTTCTTAGTTTGTGCCAAGTAAAATCAATTATAATTTTAATTTTTATTCAATTTTAAGGTTAAACACTTTGGCTTCCACCATCGGACTAAGGATAATAGTGATTGTATGGTACAAATTTTCGTGGCACACACCATTTTACACTTGTTCTTTGAAGTATCTTTGATTACAGGAATGAAATATGTCAAACTCTCAGACACCACCTCAACACATTGATAATGATCTCAGCCACCACGGTGAGAATGAGACATTACACCAGAAAATGTTGCACCCCTTTTCGGCCTTGATGGAGTTCCGGCTGTAGACCCAATCGACGCCAGTTCATATGTAGCCATCAATGGAAATGTGGTTGGCAATCCTGAAAGGAGCGCTCATGGTGGTACCTGATCAACTACTCAGAATGTGCATGGAATTGAAGTTGATCGGATTAGCTTGTAGGTAATCTTCGAAATGTTGCAGGCCCAGTAGGCACTAATAACTCAGCTCCAAAATCATAACCACACGCCAAGCAGGGTCAAACTCGAGTCGTCCCAAGAAATTGTGCACAAGGTCGAATCGACTTTGAGAAAATTGAATGAGAATTAATCAGAGACAAATCCCATTATCCTAAAAATCCTTGAAGAGGTTACGAAGTGGATCATGGGAGAAAAGAAGATCGCGAAAAATGATAAGAATATGGAAACCTATAACTCTGGGGTCAACCAGATCTCGGAGGCACCACCAATATTGAAAGGACTAGATTCTAGAAAGTTTGTGCAAAAACCTGTCCCCCCAAGTGCATTTCCGAAGCCAATCCCCAAGAAGTCCTGTATGCCCGATATTCTTAAGTATAATGGGAAGATTGATCCAAATAAACACTGTGAGCACGTGATTTTTGCCCTGCGTGAGAATTACTCCGAAAATTTCAAAATAAAATAGTATTGGTGTTGTGCGTGGATTATATGTTATTGTTCTCTTATTTGCGTTTGTATATCCGTGTCTGTTTGTTTAAGTTAACAATCAAAATACATATACCAAATATATCGCATGTATATTTACAGGGTTAGTTCCGTACTTAGAAATAGTTAAGTTTTATTTTTGCGAAGAATGAAAAGTCATAAAAAGGGGGGTATTTTTCCGTAGTTCTTGTCATGTAATGTGCAATTTGGTAGTTAATTGTGTTAATTGTTACCAAAAATTAATTATAGGTGCTACAAGTCGATTTGTTTATATATATATATGTTACCAAAAATTAATTATAGGTGCTACAAGTCGATTTATTTATATATATATATATATATATATATAAATATATGTATATATAGATATATGTATATATAATACAACTTGGAGTGTAATAAGGAGATCAGAGTTGGGCCACAACTTAGCCCAAAAAGCCAGGCCCAAGCGAATCACCTCTGATCCAGTCTAACCCGTCTCCAGATAAGACCAAACGACGTCGTTTCTGTTTTTAGTAAAGAGATCCAAGCCGTCGATCAGCATGGATCGGACGGATCACATTTAATTGCCCCATTCTGTTGATCCTGGCCGTTGGATTCTCATCATCCAACGGCCAAGATTAAAACATTAATTTTAATTACCCAGAAAACCCCCCAAACCCCTTAACCCGTTCATTCCTCAGACCCCCCCCCCCATCCCCCCTCGTCTCTCTCTCTCTCTCAACCTCGTCTCCTTCACAAACAACAAACCTAGCGCCGCCTCCTCGCCCTTCGCCTGAAAACCCGGCGGCAACAACGCCGCCGGCCACCAAAGTAACACCACACGATCACCTCAACCCCGTCTACAAGAACCTGGCAACCCCTAATCTCGAATCAATCGGGAATTTCTCGAATCTTCATTTGAAGATTCGAGTTAAATTCGAACTAACGCCAAACCTCACCAAAATCACACTATAGGCTCCCATGACCTCCCTCATACCCCCACCGGCTTTGGTTTTGCTCGAATCGAACCCAAAGCCCCAAGCCCCAAATCTGAGCCTATGAACCCTAGATTTCAAATTAGAATCTTCGTTTGGATTCGAGAGAAGTTGAAGCCTAATAGAGGTTAATTGGGATGTTCTCGCTGGAGAACATCTCAATTAAAGTCCTTTAGACTTCAAATCCAAGGCCAAGCTCAAAACAGTCCGGGTTTTGCTTCGATTTCGATTGCGTTCGAGGTAATCTCCCTTTTTCCTATCTATTTTTAATTAGGTATGTGTTGCTTGTGTGTTTTTTTTAGTTCAATTTGTTTAACTTTCTTCGTTGGTCGTCCCTATCTGTTCTCCCCTCAAAGACCTTTTATTTGGTCGAATTGTTTTCCGTTATTCGTTCGAATTTGTTTGTCATAGGATAGCTATTCGTTTTGGTTAGCGTCGTCGAATACCTAAGTTTCACTTTGGCCGAGATTTCAGAATCACTGTTTGGTTGATTAATTGGTTATCCATGATTATGTGTTGTAGTTAATCGAATGTCGTCGATGTACCTTCGTAGGTCTATTTGTTAGAAACAACAGAGCAGTGATTCCTTTGTTACCAACTGATGTCTTAGCTGAATCACTGTAGACTGGTTTCTTATTTGAATCACTGGGGATTGGGAGTTTGAATTGCCTATGTTTTAGGTAGTAATAAGACTGGTTATAGCGGAATTAAGCTCAGTCTCATTAGCAACTAGTGGACTGCCACCATGTGAGCACATGTTAGTCCATAATAATATGCCCTTTGAGTAGTGGAACCTGTTGTACAGCAGGCCACTGACTGTCCTGTGGGAACCAGGAATTATTCATTAGTAAAGCCCATACAGGGACAAGAGATAGTGGGAGTTCAGGGCTGGGCAGAGAGAGGGATGGGCAAGGGGGTTTAATTTAAGGTCTTTAGGGAAATGGTTAGATATAAATATAGGGGCAATCTGAAACAGGAGGGATGGTTTTTTGATATACAGAGATAGACCTAGAGAGCCATATAGACAGTCATACCTGGAGAGACCTGAGGGAGAGAGGTCTTAGACAGTGATAGAGAGATTGAAAAATAACTATTGTTTCATTGGATTCCTAGTTGAAATTCACAGAGATCTCTTGCATAGCTTTTAGGGTTATTTGTTCTGTTAGCTGAAGTTGTTTGCCACTGGTTTGCTGAAGTTGATTGTGTTTTATTTGCTGAGTTGATTGTGTCGAGCCACTGCCAGTGCTGTATTTGGCCACTGGTAGTACTGTGTTTTGGGGCTACTGCTTTGGGTTTGTTTTGGCTGTTTGTTTTGGTTGCTGAGTCAACTGGTTGGTTGTTGCTTGGGTGTATTGTGCGTTGTTGTTGCTGTTGTTCATCTCGTTGCCATTGCTGATCCTGTTCTATCTTCGTTGTCTCAAAAAATTTTCAGGTACACTCTCATGTAACCTTGTTGATTATGAAGCATAATTGTGAGACAAGTGGGTTTGACGTGAAAGAGCAGTTCATATGAATAGAAATTGTACTAACATCATAGGCAATACCTTCATATATTACTCTATATGTATTAAACATAGACTGCTGTAGTTTAATTGGTATGGTGACTGTTGCATTATATTGTTCTATGTACGGACGTAGCTAGTATCTAGTCGGTATAATTTGTGATTGGATTATGTGAATCGTAACTAAAGAGATTATTGATGGCGGGCCTTGAATAGTTAAACTAGAAACATAGGTTTTGTTTAAATTGTTAGTCAAGTACTTACTAGAATATATACATATATACATGTAAAATGGCGATTTCGATGATAGCTACCAGAAGAGAAATTGGCAAAAGAAAGAAATATGTCACTCCTCTCTTAGTTTCTGTTTATTGTCACTCATGACGCGCATTGACTTTCAGGCAAGGATAAGAAATAAATATCTTGTAAATTTATCCTAAACAAGAACAATTAGTGAGAAAAACAGCATGCTTATTTTGGCGCATAAGACTTCGGATTGAGTTTCGAATGCTAAAAATAAATGGCCCATATCGTTCATAAGCCATTACATATATTTAACATTTGATTTGAAATTAGTCAATAAACAATAAGAGTTGGGTTTTCATCATCAGCCTGATTTGTAGGGGCAAGGTTCACTTAAAATTTTAAGTTCAACCATTTAAAAATGAAACATAGCTTCATGTTATTTCCTTTTATTGCTAGAGATAAAAACAAGTAGAGAATATAGTTCATCTTAGGATTGGCCTTAATAATAACGAGACGAGCCTCGCCAAACGCAAATACACAATGGCGGGGCCCTCAAATTAGTCGTTATAAAAAGACTTAGACTTGGAGGGACCGTTTAGTGAATTTCACGGTCCTTTCCCAAAGTTAATAAAGATGATAGACTCTTTAGGCGCGATTTATAAGTAAATTACTTTCTTAAATGCGGGTGCGCATTTATGTGACCCAAATCTTACTCTCGGCGGAACTGAAATACACTAAAGTCGCAGGCGTACTGGTTGCGGTGCGGCTCGAAATGTGTTTTCGTGACGTCGCAATTCTTCTAAGAAATAAAAGCGGAGCAGTAAAAATGCACAGTTAAAATATATAAAGAAATCGGATAAAAGCAAAAGTACAGTTGAGCGACCGTGCTAAAACCACGGAATCCGGGAGTGCCTAACACCTTCTCCCGGGTTAACAGAGTTCCTTATCCGGTTTTCTAGTTTCGCAGACTATATTACAAAGTCATAAAATTTCCTCGGTTCGGGATTAAACCGGTGACTTGGGACACCATTATTTTTCCAAGTGGCGACTCTGAACTAAATAAATAAATCCCATTTCGATTGTCCTTTAATTGGAAAAACTCCATCGCGCCCTCGCGGGTGCGGTAAAAAGGAGGTGTGACAAACACGTCACCTCATATACATGCGCCATCAAAGGAAATGACTTGGAAGATAACGAAATTGAATCTGTATTGCTGAAGAAATTTGGGGATACTATACAAAAGGGTGTCATGATATGGTATCATAATTTACCGTCCAATTCTATTGATTCATTTGCTATAATTGTGGATTATTTTGAAAAGGTTCATGCCGGAGCCATTAGGGCTACAACAAGAAAAACTTACATTTTCAAGATAAGGCAGAAAGAAAACGAGATGATCAGGAATATCGTATCTCGATTCCAAACGGAGTGAATGGATTTGCCACCGCTCACCAACAATTGAGTTGTTAAGGCTTTCACTCAAGATCTCAATATTTGGAGTTCCATAGCTTCACTCCAGTTAAAGCAAAATTTGATTGAGTATCCATTTGTCACTTGGCCGATATGCATAATCGATGCCAATCGAAGATCCGGGTCAAGGATGATCAACTGGGGACTCCTTTTAGGTCCATTTATCCTAACAGGCCCGTGGATAGAATAAAGAGGAATATCGATCGAGAGACAAGGTCGAATAGAGATTGATATCAACCATATAATAGAGGCCTTAGAGTCAATGGGGCTAGATGAAACTTTGCACAGAATGAGAGGATAAATGATTGAGGTTAAAGTTCATGGGGACTCATGAGCAAGGGTGGTTTGACAGGGATGTCGATCCTAAAGAAGCTCCATGATTGTCAGAATATAACTTCAATGTAGATTTATTAACCATTGTCTCAACCATCGGACGTATCAAGGATACTAGATGGCCTTAACGTATGCATACTGATCCATCACAGAGAAACCCCAACAAAACATGCAAGTATCATGGAAACCATTGTCATAAAATAGAAGATTGTAGGCATCTAAAAGAGGAAGTAGCCCGATTATTCAACGATGGGAATCTTCAAGAATTCTTAAGAGATCGGGCCAAGAATCACTTCAAAACAGAGGTTCAAGTATGAAGAACATGAAGGAGGAGCCACAACACATGATCCATATGATCGTTGGAGGGGTTGATATTCCTCAAGGTCCAGTATGAAAAGCACCAAGGTGTCAATTACAAGGGAGAAGGAAATTCGAGATTACTTACCTGAAGGGACCTGGTCTTTCAATGACGAGGATGAAGAAGTCGAACAACCTCACAAAGACGCACTGGTAATATCTGTCCTCATGAAAGTTAAATGTATTTTGATTAATCAGGTAGTTCGGGGGAAACATTATTTGATCATGGGTCATAGAACAGCTCGGCCTACAAGACCAAATTGTGCACACAGCTCGAATACTTAATGGCTTCAACATGGCAAGTTAAACCACCAAAGGTAAATTATTTTTCCAGTAAGTATGGTAGGGAGTATCTAAGAAAAAAGGTTCCATGTTATCGAGGGTGACATGAGGTAAAACGAATTACTAGGAATGCCTTGGATCCATAACATGAGAGCATTGCCCTCAACCCTTCACAAAGTTTTGAAGTTCCTACCATCGGAGGGCGTCAAAATAGTGTACGGGGAAAAACACTCCACTAAGGAAATGTTTGCAATCGATGAAGTGATACCAGTATCGACACTTTCATCAGCAAAGGATCGGATTCGAAGGGAAACATAAGGCCAAATAGCAATACAATCACCAGGCTCGATCCAATCGGAGGAGCAGGAACTTAAAAGGATGATACTATATGATACCTTGATCTTTTATAATCCTCAATGATTCTGATGCCATAAAATCAATAGTTGAAGAGCTGGAAGAAATCATATTGATCGAGCATCTACCTAATCGAAAGATATACCTGGGCATGGGGTTAACTCCCGAGCTCAGGAAAAACTTTACTCAATTTCTTAAACGTAATATCGATTATTTTTGTTGGTCCCATCTTGATATGACATGGATCCCACCAGAGATCGTTACTCGTAAACTAAGCTTGGACCCGAAATTCCCTCCAGTGAAATAAAAAAGGAGGCCTCACTTCGAGGTAAAACACACTTTCATCAAAGTTAAGGTAAACAAACCTCTTAAAATAGGATCCATCCGAAAGTAAAATATTCTTAATGGTTAGAAAATGTAGTAGTATTCCCTAAGAAGGGAAACAAACTTAGAATGTGTGTAGATTATAAAGACTTGAATAAAGAAGGTCTAATTATTCTTTTCCTTTGACTAAAATTATTCGTATGGTCGATGCCACGGCCGTCCGCGAGACTCTAAGTTTTTTCTTTGCCTACTTTGGTACAACCAAATAGCGAAAAACCCAAAGGACCAAGAAAAGACGTCATTTATCACTAAGTATGGCACATATTGTTATAATTAATGACATTCAAAGTAAAAAATGCTGAGGCAACATATCAATGTGTAGTAAATCGAATGTTCGAACAATGAATAGGGAAATCTATGGAATTTCATATTGATGACATGCTAGTTAAGCCACTATGAGAAAAGGACCATTTGAAGCATTTTGCATGAGACTTTCAATATACCGAGGAAGTTGATCGCAGCCAAATCCACGCTACTAACAAGTAGGAGAAGAGGTTTACAATAGCTTTTACCCGATATGAAAGTCGAGATCGAATCCTCAGAGAGCTAGAAGAGAATTCGGGTATCTACTTAGAATAGAGTTGCGTGTGTGCTCTTAGATGATCTTCTCTCCATTTTTGGTTTTTTCAATTATCAACTACTATTATCAAACTACTAATTGAAACTAGATTATGCTATGAGATAATTGCTAAAGTTGTATCTAATGGGAAGAAGGGCACTAGGGTCGGGACATCACCTAGGTGGCTAATTGACGGGTAAATGTTTCTATGGTTCGATTGACGTAATTGGGGCTTATGCTATAACCGCTGCACAATTTTACCCACGCTCACACCTCTCAGTAGAGAGAGTGATTTTACACAATTGATTCTCTCAGGGCCAAATAGGTAGGCAACTTAGATCAAGCAACTAGGGTTAAAGTAGGGCTATTACCCTCTCGAGGTTTAACCCGTTAATTGGGACTATCATTTCTCATGAGTCCATCCCAATTCTTTGTAGGATCAATTTTGGAGACCTAGACTCTCTTTCTCAAGAAGAGTCAAATCCACAAAACACAAATTAGTGCTTGCAACCACCAATTCATCGATTAAAACATAAAATCAACCCAAATAGGAAACACCCATAGTCAGTCTAACCCTAGATGGCAATACCCATCAATTACCCAAACTAGGTTTGAGTCATAACCCTAGCTAATAGGTTTATCTACTCATGCTTGAAAGAGAAAATGAAGAAATAGATGACGAACAAGACATAATAACTAAATTCTAAATTAAATTACAAGAATCTATCGTTAATTTGAAGTAAAGACGCCAAAAATGGCTACAAAAGTTGTTTTCACGAGCACAGCTCAATTCTGTAATTAGTTGATGCCCTAAAAATGGCCAAATGTCTATTTATATTAAGCTAGAAAACTGGACCAAATGCCCATGTGGGTCCAGTGCGGGCCGCACAAAATGGACCGCGTCCGCACAAGGCTCTTAGATTTCAAAACTTAGCTCTCTGAAGTTGGGCTCCGTAGACTGCATAGAATGGACTGCAGTCGCGGAGGCATCTAGCACAATCGGTACAAAGACGACCGCGGACTACATAGGCTTGGACTCTGGAAATTTCAAATCTCTGAATCTCTACTCCGCAGACTGCACAAAATGGTTGTGCGAACTTGGAGACTTCACCGCGGACCGCGCAATATGAACGGAGACCGTATTGCCTGAAGCCTAGTTTTTCCAACTCTCCGAATCTATATAGTGCAGACTGTACAGAATGGACTGAACGACCACACTAGGTGTTTTTCCTTAAATCACACTCTCTGAATCTACCTAGTGCATACCGCACAAAGTCAAATGTGGTCACACTAGTCCTTTTTCCCTCAGTTTGTCTTGTCTTTGATACTTGAGCAGGTTTCACTCCCTTTAAGCCGGTCTTTGACATTTCGTCTCTTTATCGAGCAAACCTACAATCAAGCACACTTATGAGCCTTTTTGCACAATTTTGTAACAATTTATGACCAAAGCGTAAGCAAGAAGGAGCATAAAACATGATAAAATTCTTAGTTATCAACTCCCCAAAACTTAAGGGAATATCACATGACATAAAACATGACGTCGTGGTAAACCAAGGGGAAGTTCGAAGACTTAATTCATTTCTTGTCATTAAACTCCAACAAACAAAGGTAATATATGTATACAAACAATTAGGCTTCCCTAATTTTGTACGGCTAATCAAAACTTGGGTGGCAGACCAAGGCTCGACCTTGTATTGTATCGAACCATGGCTCGGTAATGCATTGCCAAGCTCATGAGTCGATGATTGATCAATATCAAGACCAGATGTGATCGAGATCAAAGGAAGTCTACCAAAACGAATAATAGAAAGTCAATATATCCGTGATTGGGCGAGGATCGTGACGAAAATCTCGGCACGTATCGAGTCAAGACCGGACATTTAGCCAATCATGAGATTTCCTTCTCTATTTGGAATTGTACCATAAGCAGAATTCATCTACTATATAAAGGGGATCCTAATTATTTTTTAATTATGATATTCACGCATAACTAAGTAATACATTACATTCTCCTTTAAGCTTTGTTGTTCAGTTCATACGTTATTAGCATAATTTGCTAATTCGAGGGCGATCTAGCTCGAAGGCAAGAATTGCGCATTCTATTGGTTTGTTTTGTATTGTAGTTAAATTCTAACATCAATTCTCATATTTCTCAATTTGTGCCAAATGAAATCACATATCCTTAAAACCACTTATAAGTTTACTTTCTATCCACTTTCAAGGGTAAACACTATTAATATATTCTTATTAAAAAAATTAGTAACACAAGAAAGTTATTTTCTTAGTGGTCTAACAATATTTTTGGTTGATGTTCGCTTTTAAGATTAACTGAATTTAATAATTAAATAAGAAAATCAATATGAAACCTATGTAATGATATGTTCTATTTAATTTAAAAATTATCAAAATACCATTTCAAATTTGAAAAAAAAAAACAAGATTTTAATAAATCTTGATATATGAATATGGAAGAACAATGATATTGATGCATTTCAACAATACTTGATAAGAAAGTGATGATATAACATGATGTTTGGCTATAATTATATATTTTTATTGCATTACTTACCTTGAATTTAGGTGCTTTAATGCTAAACTATACTATATGTTTGCTTAATTGAGTTTATTGTATGTGTAGGTACGTTGAAGATAATATTGGGAGCAAAGTAGAGATTTTATTTGTATTTTATGTACTACAAGAATGGCTCGTGATGATTTGATGATTAAAAATATTAGATAGAACAAATTGATATCTTGCTCTTGCTAGTGGGTATGAATTAAAGTAGTGTCTAAAGAAAGATGAAACATTGTTAAGGATAATTTAGTTGTGAAATTAAAATTGGGATTTAAGAATTTGCGCTTACAATTAGTTATGTGATGTGCTAAAGTGCTTAGGAGGGTTAGCCACTATTCCTAAATATATCATTCCCGTCCCTTAGCCCACATTACAACCATAGGAAAGTACGAATTGATTTTAGACTGAGTGTGTCTACATTAGTAGATATTTACATTAAGGGCAAGCCTATGGTGCCAATTGCATGCATGTGGCTTCTTTTGTGAGAGTGGGTGATTTTCTTTGATATATATATGTGTCATTAAATTATATTTGATTATGATATTTGAATGTGTGGATTCAAGTTACTCTCTTGTTCTTGCTATGGGGGTACATGGTTTCACAAGGGATAGGTTACGTCATTAGACTTCTCAACAATATTGGGTGTTCAAGCCATGAGTGCATTGTAACTTTTGAGTTGGTTTTTGAGGCTAGGATTGTTACGAGCATGTTGTATTTGTTGTGAATGTTTTGAATATGAAATAAGAAAAGGGCAGTGTATGTGGTTGCACGTGCTAGAGTTTAATTGTTGCTATCAACCATGATCATGTGTACTGTGCTTCAAATGTGGTAAATATAAAGTGTAGTTTGATTGCTCGAGGACGAGCAATGTTTAAGTGTGGGGTAGTGATGTTTGACTATAATTATATATTTTTGTGCATTACTTACTTTGAATTTAGATACTTTAGTGTTAAACCATACTATAGTTATACTTAATTAAGTCTATTTTATATGTAAGTACGTTGAAGACGAAACTAGGAGCAAAGTAAAGATTTTATATGTATTTTATACACTACAAGAAATGGCTCGTGATGATTTGATGATCATAAATAAATTGAAAGAAGAAAAAACAATATTAGAGTCTAACAAAGAATTTTGGAAGAAAGCCAAGAAACAAAAACGTGAGATTGAAAGTAGGCAAAGCAAAACAGAATCAAAACGAGGGAACGTTTGCGCAGTGAAGCTGGCGATGTCAGGAGTAACGCGAGATGGGGGCGTGCGTTTTGCCTCGCGACGCGAGCCCGGTAGCTAGCATATTCCGGGTTTTTAGAGCCTATTTTGTGTCTTATTTGGTTTAGATTTGGTTATTTTGTGTAAGTCTTTTTCTTAAACTCCCTCCCGTTCAAAATAAGTGATTTTTTTGCTTTTTTTTGTGGTACAAAATAAGTAATTTTTTGGATTTCAAGAATAACTTAATGATATTTTTCCTACATTGTCCTTGGAGTAAATAATATTGGAATATGTGTTAGGGGTGTTTATGTGAGATAGTAAGGTTAAAATTGTCAATTCTATTGCTAATTAATGCTAAAAAGTGACTTTCTTAATATGTGTGAAAACATCCAAAAAAATCACTTATTTTGGACCGGAGGGAGTATTAATAAATAGTCATTAAACATTTTCTAGAGGGGAGACCGAGATTGGATAGATTAGACCAGGGGATTGGACCGAAGGAGACTAGAACGTACTAGGAGCAAGGTTAAATTCTTCCCCAAGTTTTTCATTTCCTTCTTCTCATTTTCATCATTGATTATAAATTCTAATATTGTAGTTATGCATACTATTATGAATAGCTAATTTTTTATCTAGAGTTTTGATAGTGTTAGGACCGAAAAAAAGTAGGTGTCATGTGGAAGCTAGCAAAGCAAACTTTAAACGACGATAAATCAAACAACAAAGAGAAATCTACCAAAAGAGACACAAACATTTAACATAGTTCGGTCAATTGACCAACGTCCACGACGGAGATGCCCAATCCACTACAATAAAAGAGAGTACAAAATATCGAGAGAACAACCTCACAAAGAGGCAAACACAAGTGATATACTAACACTTATCCTATAAAGTTTTCCCCCTGAACATGAGTCTCAAACCCATATGGCTACATTGTGGATGCTACTGAATGAGTATGACGAATCTTTAAGTTATAGAACTACATACATTTTCCTACGAGAAAACGGACTAGCCAAATATAGGAAATTTTTAATTTCCCTTTCCAAAAAGGAAAATACAATTAAAGTAATTGTATTTCACTTTTCCTTCAAAAGATAGGAAACCAAATATGGTAAGAAAATTATGGCAAACACCTAACAATTCTCTCCCTTGGCTGAATTTTCTTACAAAATAAATTTGATTCACCTTCTTCACATAGCCTTTAATAAGTCGCATCTCCAAATCTCTGCCACAAAGTTTGTTTCGACGTGCGTAGCACTCCAGTCAAATTTCTCAGACAAAAATCGTGATTATCGTCAAATATGTTACAGCTAGAACTGAACCCGTCAAGATGAACCTGTCTTGCACCTTACCCTGATACCACTTGTTAGGACAGAAAAAAGCAGGTGTCATGCGGAGGGTAGAAAAGTAAATCCTAAACGACGATAAATCATACAACAACGAGAAATCTATCAAAAGAGACACAAATATTTAACGTAGTTGGGTCAACTGACCTACGTCCACGACGGAGATGAGCAATCCACTATAATAAAAGAGAGTACAAAATATCAAGAGAACAACCTCACGAAGAGGCAAACACAGGTGATAAACTAATAGTTGTCCCGTAAAGTTCTCCCCCCGAACACGACTCTCATACCCATATGACTATATTGTGTATGCTACTAAATGAGTAGGACGGATCTTTAAATTATAGAACTTCATACATTTTCCTACAAGAAAAGGGACTAGCCAAATATAGGAGATTTTTAATTTTCTTTTACAAAAAGGGAAACTCAATTAAGGTAATTATATTTTCCTTTTCCTTCAAAAGATAGAAAAATCAAATACGGTAAGAAAATTATGGCAAACACCTAAAATTGCCTAATCCTATTCTCTTTTGGTTTTCATTCCTATTTGGAATTGGATTCGGCTTATTATTATTTTGAGTGAGTTTTGGCTTTAAAAGAAAGCACCATTCATGATTTATAAATAGGATGACCTTGGAGAATTATTATATGCTCATTGATACAAGTCTTCAAAAAACTTAAGAACATAAGAGTTGTTTAGAGAGAGCTTTCATCAAGAGAGAAGAGAGAAGAAAAGTATTTGTTTTGCTGCAAATGTTTATTTTGACCAGCCAACTTCAAGTTACATTTACTGATTCTTTAACCATTGGATCGGGCTGAAATTTTGATTGTGTATTCGTAACATCTTGGTCTTGGATTTGAATGGTGAAGATCGGATTTATAGGCTCTTAGAATCTGATTTTGAGCCTTGAACAACATCTTCATTTTTTGTGGATTATACTCCTTCTTTAATTGATTAGTTGTTGCTCTTGTTGCTCCGTATTTGGCCCTTTTTGTGTAGTCAATTTGGAGAAATTTTATAACCCTCTTATTTTTATTGTGGAGTTTTTTTGGATCTTTGTGATACCGTCGCTTTTAACTTCGATTTGAAGAGTTTTTCACGTTAAAATTGGAATTCTTTATCTTCTTTATTTTCGGGTTTGCCTCTTCCTCGACATAATAGATAGAACTTTTTGTAGGATAAACTCTTATTAATATTTTTATGTAATTGAGCGGTTGGATTCGTTACGTTTATATTGTGGTTGGTTGAATAGCTCTTAATTGACTATGTCTATTTAGTGTGTATTACTGGGAATAGAGTGTATATTTAGCTTGTTGTTGAACAACACTCCTACCTTATATGAGGGATCAATACGAACGGTTTAAATATGAGATTAGGAATAACGAAACCTTGGTAGGATCCGAATGAGTTGTAACTTAGTGCCAGCTAGCTTAATTCGGAAGAATATATCAAGTAAATTGTGGTAGTTACTCGAGAGAGAATTACGACACTCAGAGAGCTCATGATCGGATAGAGTATACTTTGGCGAAATTATATAAGGCATAGGGGGAAGGATTCCGACAATTGAGGAAATCATAACTCTAGACCTCTTTAGTCTTGTCTAAAATTTCATTCTTGTTAGTTGATAATTTTACTACTTTATAATAGTTGTTAGTTAATTAGTTAGAAATAAATATATAATCTCTTTAATTAGAAAATTGTTTGGACTTGTATTTTTTTTAGCAATATTGAATAATTGTAGTTAAGCATTAGTTCTCTGTGATACGTGAATAATAATTGTTAACCAGATTATATTTGTAATGACCGCTTAGTCCTTTTTATAAGACATAGTTGGGAATGATCAAATTTTGGTACCGTTACCGAGAATTCGACTCCGAATTTGTTAACCAGATTTGCAATGACCGCTTAACCTTTTTCTAAGGTATTGTTGAGTGCGATCACAACCATTATTTAAAGTATATAAAAATAGATGCACATCATAGTCCTATTAAATACTACATACCTAAGACTAAGAGGATCTCAAATATTTCTAGATATTTTTAAAGAAAATTTTATTTAAAGTCTTAACACTATATATAAAAATTATATATTTAAATATCGGTTTGGTTCGAATTTTTTATTAAATTAAATTAAATCAAAAAAATTTGATCGATTTGATTTAACTTTTTGATTTAATTTAAATTTTCGGTTCGGTTGATCACCTCAGTTGTATGTATATCATGTTTCTTTCGAAAAGTCACAAGATAACCACTTTTACAGTTATAACTACTTTTACAGTTATTGTCGAGATAAAATTTACGGATGGACGGTAAAATTTCTTGAGAAAGTGATAAGTCGACTAGACTAGGAATACTATAATTATAATGAATATTAATCCTTATTCTGAATTTTTTTTCAGTTGGAAAAAAGTGGTAAGTCACTTTACTTCTCTTGGAAGAAAAGGTCACCGTTCAGGCTTGTGTTCTTTTTACCAATAAAGAAAAAAAAAAGGAATAGGAAAAGAGAAAAGAAAACATCAAAGGCTTTTGCATTGATATTCATGTCTTTGTATAATTTTTTTTTTTTTAAAGGCAGTTTCACATGCTTTATGGTGCCAATTGGCTGAGGTGAAATACTCAATTTAAGAAATTAAGTTTCCAAATCTCTTGTTCATTTATTTTTTTTGTTTCAAAATTTGAATCGTTTTTCAATTTGTGCATGTTGTTTTTGCGCAGGATTCCTAGTATACAATATGCGGAGATCTCGTATGATTAACATATAATTGAGATTTAAGTATAGTTATATAATTGATTAATTAATAATCTTTCACTATTTGGGAAATTATACAATTTTTAGATGATATAACTAAAATAATAAGGAAATAATATACGTACCCCATTTACAACCACCAAAGAGCATGTTGAGATGACTGAAATTTCTTCACGCTTAACCAAATTTCAAATTTAATTTGAACCGTAGAAGTAAAAGTATTCTTATGCTTATAAAAGTTTGGAATACGAGATAGTTGTTAGTCAATCTGTATCACTTTAATAAATAATAAAATATTAAATTTTTTGAAACAAAAATAAGAAGTTAGCAGCAAAAGAATATTATAATTTCTGAAAAAAAAAATTTTGAATTAAATCGAGGCCACTGAATATATAACGTATTATTAAGAAAAACTCCTTTTAAATGTAGTTTTAAAATATCGTTTCTTCCTAATGTTGCGAGGAATTAAGGAAGACTAGTATTAGTATGATGAGATGGGCTATAGTTGGGCCTGCCTAACAACACATTTTAGAACTACCTAATGAGCCCACGTGTGGCTTGCCAATCGTTGACTACAGGCCACGTTGACATTAAAGCTCTCTTTCCCCTTATTTATTTATTTTTTTTTTTTTAAATTAGGTCATTAACTCCCCAAAATATGTCCTTATCGCCTTATCCAAGGGATGGATTTAATCCAATTTCCCATTCGACCCCTCATTCATCCACACTTAATGTGGGACAAATTGCACCGATAACCACATAGTAAAATAGAGATAAAGACTGGTTCAAGTTTAACTAAATTGGGTTAAAAATTAGAAACCAAGTTAGGCTAAATATCAAAGTAATTGGTTACTCCAAACTAGGTTAGCTAATGACACGAAGCAGATTCGTCTTGTGGACGTGTTCAAATATATACTTGGTTCATTCAATTTGCAATTATTTTACAAACCAATTTTGGTAAGAGTCGTGCTTTGACCCAACCCCATCGACATTACAAAATTTCAAATATAAAAAATTATATTTAGTTGAGCAACTTTACAATGCGGATGTTTCCTGGTATGATCGAGAAAAAAAAAAAAGATATATATATATATATATATATATATATATATATATATATATATAATATTATCTTATGACATCCATGACATTCTTTCAAAACCCTTTTTCTCTTAATAAAAAAAGTGGTCGTCGTAAGTTATCTTCCCACCACAACTGGTTTAGATTAGTCTACCAACTTCAGTAATCGCGCAATAGAAATAGGGTTTTGAAGAAGATAATTAGGGATTTAATGAAGTTAATAATAGTACAATGTTCTAAATGTCCGCGGCAGTTTTTGTATATGTTGTTAAGGAAAGATGAGTGACTTAAGCTTGTAGGGGTAGTTTAGTCTATTTATATTTACCTGGATTAGCTGAGTAATTAAGTGAGTTACTCACGTGTATATATATATATATATATATATATATATATATATATATATATACTACTGTACATACCAGATCAATGAAATGAAAGAGCAGTTACTGTTCTATTGATTTTCTTCTCTCTCATCTTTCTTCCTTTTTCTCTCTTCCATTTTCTCTTCCTTAGCTTGAACTCATTCATCGTTGTTCCTCCATAAAGTTCAGCATGGTATTAGAGCTTTGAGCTCCGAATCGAAGCTCAAAATTGATCCAAAGTCCCCTCTCTACTTCTATCTCTGTCCATTTTCTGTTAGTTTGGGTCAATTGTGAACTCGATAGTTCCAGATCTGAGAAAAAGGAAAACCTAGAATATCTCGATTGTGGCGATTGATGATGAAAATGCGATTACTACTAACGAGAATGTCACTGCCACTAATGTCACACTTGAGACTACATCGCATGTATCGTCGGATGATGAGTTCGAGGAAGGAGTTACAGTTACAGTGACTCATCCTCTATATCTGGCGCCTGGAGATACCAGCGACATCTCTCTAATTTCATTTCAGTTAACTGGAACTGATAATTACTCCCTATGGTATAGATCTATGTGAATTGCATTGTTAAGTCGTAATAAGCTGGGAATTGTTGATGGACGATGGCCAAATGAGAGGTTTCGCGAGAAGTACTAATACCACTGGGAAAGGTGTAACGCTATCATACTCTCATGGTTGATGAATTCAGTTGCTCCATCTCTAATTAGTGGTATAGCCTATGCCACTAATGCACAAAAGGTGTGGCTAGATCTTCAGGAGAGATTTGATAAGGTAAACAACACTCGATGTTACAATTTACACAAGGAAACTGTCACTCTGTGTCAGGATACATCCTCTATCTCGGTATACTACTCAAAACTTAAGGATCTTTAGCATGAATACGAGTCTATAATATCTACACCTGGTTGTGATTGTTCAAAGACAAAGGAGTTTATTGTGTATCTTCGAAAACACGGTATATCAATTTTTGATGGGCTTGAATGACTCCTAGTCACAAGGCGTGGTCAGATCCTCATAATGAAGCCCTTACCTATAGTGAACCAAGCTTATGCCATGCTTATGAGTGATGAAAGTCAACGAACTTTAGCTGCATCAGCTAGTGTTTTAGGTCTTCCTCCTATTATGAACCCCAATACCTATGAATCAACAGCACTATATAGTGCTAAGTCTAATTCTAACTCAAGGTTTAGGAAGAACTACACTATTCAGTATGACTTCTGCAAAATGAAAAATCATAGTAAGGAGAATTGTTACAAAATCATAGGATATCCAACTAATTATAGGCCTAAGAATAATTGGGGGAGCTAGTGTACACAATGTCATGGTAGAACCTAATTAGTCTATGCCTCTATATGCTGAAAATGCTTCTCAAGGAAATCCATTACAGTCTCTGCCTGCAAACTACAGTCATTATCAGGTATAGTCAGGGACAAGGAAATGTTAGTGCTCAAGTTCAGCGTGGCTCTTATACACAACAGGCCACTAATGTTACAAATTCCCAAGCTTCATCTCAAGGAGGTGCTTTCCCGTTCACCAAGAACAATATGAGCAAATTATGCAGATTCTGAACAACAATCACAATGAAACCTCATCTTCCACTTCTCAGACAAATGTATCAGGTACTGACCTTGCTCTCTTGGCTTCATCACCTACCTAGCAGGAATGGATCATTGCTACTGTAGCCACAATCCTCATGGTTTCAGATATTAATATGCTAACTAAAACCTCCAAATCTACCTCTAGTGAGCCCTGACAAGTGCTACTACCTAATGGAGATGTTACTCAAGTCACATATATTGGAGACAGGCACATTCTTGACAACAATGTCATTAAAGAAGTTTTCTATGTGTGTCAGTTCAAATTCAAAGGTGACAAGAGATTTAAAATGCTTTGTCTTATTTTATCCTGATTTCTGTGTATTTCAGGATCTCTTCAATGGTGGGGTGAGGGAGATTGGTAAGGAGAGAGATGGTTTCTATTTTCTACAGAGGCATGGTTCCAAGAGACTCACTGCCATTTCACTGGCTGTAGCCGGAATAAAAACACACAGGAGGAATTCTACTATAGCTCTTGACTTGTGGCACAGAAGATTAGGTTATGTATCTAGTACAGTTCTTAATAAACTGTTTCCTACCAAATTAGCAACTATTACGGATATCATCAATAAATGTACTATGTGTCCATGTACTAAGCAAACCAAACTGCCATTTCCTATTGATTGTATTAAAAGGAGTATTGCATTTGATCTCATTCATGTTGATATTTGAGGTCCTTACAAACATGCAACTGTTGATGGTCATAGATACTTTCTAACTGTGGTTGATGATTTCACTAGAATGACCTGGTTGTTTCTGTTAAGGCTAAAATCTGATGTGTGTGTAGTATTAACTCGGTTTATTGTCTTTGTTCATTAAGGAAACATGTGAACATAATATAGTCATTCGAGTGTATGTAGATATCATGCTACTCACTGGACCTAATCTGATGCTATTAGAGGAAGTCAAGGTCGATCTGCAACAAGAATTTAAAATGAAAGACCTAAGTGAGCTGAAATATTTTCTTGGCATTGAGTTTGCTAGGTCACAACAAGGCATTCTATGCACCAAAGAAACTATAGTCTGGCGCTAATTTCTGAGCTTGGCCTGGGAGCTGTCAAACATACTACTATTCCTATAGAAGCCAACATTAGGTTAACAACCAAAGACTATGATGAAATATACAAGCTTGCAAAGCACAATAAATGTTGAGCTATTACCTGATCCCAGCAAGTATCAAAGGCTATTAGGGAAACTTTTTTATCTAACTGTCACAAGACTATACATAGCCTTCAGTGTACAGATATTGATTTAGTTCATGCAAAAACCTAAAAGATCTCGTATGGAGGCTGCACAGAGAGTAGTCAGATATGTGAAGACCCAGCATGGACAAGGCATACCATTGTTTACCTAGAAGAAAAGTACAGTCATAGCCTATTGTGATGCTGACTAGGCAACATATCCACTCACTAGAAAATCTGTAACTTGATTATTCATTATGTATGGTGATTCACTAATATCCTAGAAGTCTAAGAAGCAAAGCACTATTTTTAGGAGTTCTGCAGAATCCGAATATAGAAGCATTGCATCCACTGTGGAAGAAATAGTTGTATTCTAGGGATGTTCAACGATATTGGAATACTTGTTGCTCTTCTTGTAACCATTCATACTGACAACAAGGAAGCAATTCAGCTAGCTGCAAATCCAGTGTACCATGAAAATACAAAAAATATCGAGATTGATTGCTATTTTATAAGGGAAAAAAATACAAAATGGACTAGTGAAGACAGAGTATGTGGCCATAAGGGAACAACTTGCAGATGTTCTCACGAAAAGGATTGATTAGAGTGCAGCATGACTATTTAATATCCAAGCAAGGTATCCTTGATATTTTTGTATCACCTAACTTGATGAGGAGTGTTAAAGAAAGAGGTGTGACTTAAGCGTGTAGGGGTAGTTTAGTCTATTTATATTTACCTAGACTAGCTAAGTAGTTAAGTGAGTTACTCACATGTATATATATATATATATATATATATATATATATATATATATATATATATATATATATATATATATATATATATATATATATATATATATATATATACCAGATCAATGAAATGAAGAGCAGTTACTATTCTATTGATTTTCTTCTCTATATTCTTTCTTCCTTTTTTCTCTTTCATTAGCTTGAGCTCATTCATGACTGTTCCTTCATAAAGTTCAGCATATATTTCATCTTATTGCATGGAAAAGAATATCTTATTTAAAAAAGTTCTGCACTGTGCCATGTAATTCGATGAAAGGCACAAATTCATTTAGGAAGATAAACATTTAAGATTAATTAGATGACCTTTATTTTAAAAAAATGCATTTCTCAGTTTACAAATGCATGTATGTGGAGGAATGTGAAAAACATGAAGACGGAAAAGCTTATATAGATTTATTTTCCAAATTATAAGGATTATTATTAATCAGTTACCCTACGGTATCTTATTATATGTAAATACAAATATTATTTATGTCCCATTTATATGTTAAAAGGTATTGATTGGTATCAAGTGGTGAAGTATGCTTATGAAATACGAAGAAACATAATATTGCTTTGATAAAAGGAGTCTTTATTTGATAAATTACGTGAACCCATTTGACTGGGCACGGAGTTTAAGAAAAGAGATAAGACTTCTGATTTTGTGATGTAAAATGGGGCACCTTTATTTTGTGTGGCTATAAATTATTGTATAAAGGTAAATTGTTTCCAAATAAGGAAAGAGGTCATTCTTTTTGGCACAGACTAAAAAGAAAATAGGTTCACATAAATTGAAACGGAGGGAGTATTAAGAATAGAAAATTACATGGGAAGACATTTTAATTAGACTTCAAACTGAATAGCTATCATTTGGTGGAGGAAAAATCATATCTTTTCCAAAAATTGTACCAAAAAAGGGTGAATTTTTGTTGTCACGCCAAGCTTATCATAAAATCGTATAAAATCCTAAAACAAAAAGATTTTTTGATGCCTTTAATCCTTGAAATGATAGATTTGCTAGTCAATATATTTAGTGTGAGATTCAAGACACTAATGCCAAAACAAGTAGAGGAACAAATCCAGAGATGTATAAACGTGAAGAAATATTCCTATCAACGTCTGCATCATTAATAAATCTTCTAAAAATTGAAGTAGATCTCCTTTCATTTGTTTTGTCTTTTTTCCTGATAAATATAAACGTGGAAAGTTATGAAATACTTCCATGACTTCTGAGAGCGTTTGTTGAAGTGTAGATGCAAACTCCAAATGGAAGTGTCAAGCATCTCAATATCTTCGCCACAAATACTAATAGCTTATTTGATCGGGATGCAAAAATTAATTTATTTCGAGAAGTATTTTTTTTTTAAAAGTTTTTCCTCAAAAGTATTTTTAATAAGAACAGTTTGGGTTTAGCTAATTAGTTTGAAAAGTACTTCTGAGTGATAATTAGTATTTAGTCAAGTTTTAAAAAACTGCTTCTAAGTGTATTTTTCTCAAAAAAGTGCTTTTGGAGAGAAGCTATTTTTTTCTGCTTCTCCAAAAGTGCTTCTATTTCTCCTTAAAAATATTTTTTTCCTTTCAAAAGTTTGGCCAAACACCCTATTTTTTGTCAAAAATATTTTTGGCAAAAAAAAAACTTTTAGAAAAAAAAATTGACCAAACATACTACGTGTTATGATTATCTTCAATTACTTTATTTGATTTGACTGGTGATATTTATATATCCTTTGCTCTTTTCAACAAAACGATATACTATATTATTAATTATATTTTGTAAAACTATATAGATAATTAAATAATAATGATCCATTTTTCAAGAACCAAATTGGACACAAAGCTAAAGGCCAAAGCCAATTATATATGCTAATTACCAACGAAAAATTAATTGAACAAAGTCCAAAACTCCCTAAATGTTGGTGAATTTTCTATCTTTCCGTAGCAATGTTTTTTGTCCTGTGCGTAAATTAAAAATAGGTAATTATCACTTGTGCACATTTATAAGTAATTTATTATAAAAATTAAATAATTAATAAAATATTATCAAATATTAATCATATATTACCAGTATCAGCCATTAGCTACTTTTAGTCAATTTTTTATTTTTATGGAGAGTGTTATTAGCATAGATCAAATTTGGTATATCTTAAGGAGCTTAAATCTTAATTTTAGGATGATTAAATTTTGGTGGAGTTTTGAGGTTGTTTAAATTAAAATTTTGTAGTAGAAGACGAACATGAAAAAATGATAAGCATATTATACCGTGTATTACAAATGTATCATCTTTGTATCAAATGTATTTCACATGTATATACATATATACGTGATAAAAGTGACACAAAATAATTTTTCGAACACGATTTTAACTACGAATTTTGATACCAAATTAGTCCAAATCATCTCTAATAATGTTCTTCAAATTTTTGTATATTGACTTATCTATATGTTTTCAATGAATTTAACCTGTTGGAAAAAATCATTTTTTACTTAGATTTTTTGAGAGTGTGTGTATATATATATATATGTTTCAATACCTTATTTGCTATTTTATTTCTATTTTGTATCTAATTTGCTATCACACTTAAAAATGTGAAAGATGATGATCTTTGCAGGTGATTCTTGGAGAGAAAGATTCTTATTT
The DNA here is from genome assembly GCA_032618575.1 of Nicotiana noctiflora. NCBI lineage: Eukaryota > Viridiplantae > Streptophyta > Magnoliopsida > Solanales > Solanaceae > Nicotiana > Nicotiana noctiflora. Next base: position 37,708 of record JASVEL010001004.1, read on the forward strand.
ATTTAAATTTTTAATTTTTATATGTGTTTATCTAATTTTGTTAAATTTTTAATTAATTCCTGGCTAATTGCTTATGTGAGACATTTATATAAGATTTCCTAAAAGAATACTACTCCGTTGTATATTAATTTCAAAGAGTTATAAAACAAATTCAATGAACCTAAGTTGGTTGGCTAAGAGGCACCGAGAAATTGAAATAAAAATGAAATGATAAGAACTCAAGTAAAAGATGAACTCCAAACCGACAATTTTTGAGGACCTCTAAAGGTGAACGAGATGCATATAACTTCACCATTATCAGTCAAACCGTGTGAACATAAAATGTTTTTCTTTTTCGGCAACGGCAAGTATCAAAACGTTTTTATTTTTTTATTTTTCAAAATTTCCTTATTATTTTAAATATATTTAAAAGAAATAAAAAAAGTATTTTATGCATGTTCTCGCTGAAAAAAAGAAATCGAGTGATCAGCATTAAATTTCGTGTACATCTATAAAGAGAAAGTAGCTCTAAAATTAGATACCAACTGTTGCATTGACGGCTGTGTCATCAAGTTTAAATTTTCCTCCTGCTTATATATATAACCCTCGTTTTTGCCTTGTCAGTTTGAAAGTGAAATATTTGTCGGAGAATTTCGTCTACGGAAAAAAATTGTACATACAGTATGTGCTCAAAATCTTCAGAAATAGCTGCTGATGATTTGAGTCACACATCAACAAGGAATTAACCATCAATTCAGAAAGATTTTCTGAGCTTTGAAAAAGTGTTCGACGAAATTATATTAGGTTCGACTTCGCCATATAGCTCAAAGTCGGTGATTTTGGATTCATTAGAAAAAGTCTTGTTTCAAAAGAAAAAGGTGAAAAGGCCAAAAGGGTGTTGATATTTCATAGAAAATCAACTGGGGTTGTGATAATTATTTGTTTTTTCAGAATTTTTCTAGTTTAAAAATTGGGTAAAAATCAGTACATGTGCTTGTTAATAAAGGTGGCGAATCCAGGAGAATCCGGCGAGCATGACAGAATTCCATCAACGGGAGGTGATTCAGAAAGTACAACAACTACTACTACCACAGAAGGAGGAATTCCGCAGCCATATGAACAATCATTTGAAGAAATGTTGCGGCAACAAATACAACAAGAAACAGAGTATTTGATGTCTTCATCTGCAACTCCGATGTTTTCAGGGTATAGTCAGACAAAGGAGATGTCAGCAATGGTAACGGCGTTAACGCATGTTGTGTCGGGAAGGAGACAAGGAGAGTTGACTTACCGGCCGGAAATTACGACGTCGTTTGGTGGTGGTTCGCCGTCATCTTCGAGTTCAGGGTCATGGGCTGGACAGAAGAGAAGACGTGATCAAGAAGAAAGTGTTCCTGCAGAGCAAGCTCAAAGGGTTTATGGAGGTTTTGGTGAATTTAGAGGTGGAGAATCATCTTCCTCTGTTAAACCTGGTGTGTATTAAATATTCTTCCCTTTATTATTTCAGGGTTCATTTTTTTCTTTATTTTTCCTTCTCAAATTTAAAATACTAGTACTGTTTTGGTAGAGTAATTCAATTTATGTTCTTAATTTAGTTTTTTCTATTATTGCTTCCTCTTTTTTTTCTTTTTCTTTTCCCCTTCCTCTGATTTTCTTAATTTAGTTATTTTCTATTATTGACCGTTCTTGAAAGTTGTGAACAAGGGGATTACTACAAATATTTAATTAATTCTATATTTTCTTATTTATTTTAATTGCTCTGTGCTACTCAATTAATGCAATATCATATGGTAATCATTTCTCCCAGAAGAAGCTTCAAGCATGGTAGCACCACCAACCACCACCACAACCACGGCGGCGCAACCAACACCACAACCAGCGGAAGGGGGAGCTGAAGAAACAGGGGAAAGGAGGAAGAGATACAGAGGAGTAAGACAAAGACCATGGGGAAAATGGGCAGCTGAAATAAGAGATCCACACAAAGCAGCTAGAGTTTGGTTAGGCACATTTGATACAGCTGAAGATGCCGCTAGAGCTTATGATGAAGCTGCCCTTAGATTCAGAGGAAACAGAGCTAAACTCAATTTCCCCGAAAATGTCCGCTCATTACCACAGCAGCAACAACAACAACCTCAACCCGCAACAAGATCAGCCATTTCCAGCTCCTCAGCAGTTTCACAATTCCCATTAATGGCTGCAGCAACAACTCCATCACCATTTTTCCAAACATATCAACCTCAGCAACAGCAACAGCAACAGCAACAGCAGCAGCAGCATTTTCAGAGTTCAGAAATGGTTAGAGATTATTGGGAATACTCACAATTACTTCAACATCCTGGTGATTTTCATCCACAACAATCTTCATCGTCCTTGTTAGAGCAAATGTTATTTGCTTCTTCATCAATGGGTCTTTTGCATTCACACACATTCCCTTCTTATTCTTCATCTTCCTCATTAGCTACTTCCTCTTCTTCAGCTTCTTCCCCTGCATATCCCTTGTTTTACTCTGCTCAACAATCACGTTTCTTTCAGCCGCCACAAACTAGTCATCAAAATCAAACTAGTAGCAGCACCTCCAGTTTTCATGCACCTTTTTGGACTAGTTCAACCCACTACCCACCTTCTTCTAGCTAATTTTCATATTCCCTCCTTTCCCCTTTTTATTTTTACATATTTTTTTAAAAGTTAATGGGTATCCAATTTTTTTTTGTTTGTTCTTTTCTTTGGATTTTAGTTTTTGATTTTGTTGTGTTTTGTAGTTAGCTGGTAGGGAGATAGGACATAGGGAAGGAGTAATACTGGCGTTTTTAATTGTTGTCCTTATTTGAAGGATAAATGGTTTTATACCAAGAAGAATAGTACAAGAAAGAAGCATATCTAGGTTTCACATACTCCCACAAATTTGAATGTACGTGTCAAAGATCCAAAATGGTTTATTTTCATTTTATTGTCAAAGGATAGTTTAAATAATAATAATAATTTTCATCCCCTTTGATTTTCCTTTGTTGAAGTTATTACTCTGACTCAAATCTACTTTCTTAGGAGTCGTTTGGTACAGAGGTATAGAAATAGTGCTAATGTAACAATTTAATATTACCTTAATATTTTATTTGGTTAGTAAATCAGGTATACGTTATGAATACCGGGATAATTTCTATCTTATAGAGGGTAGGGTAATTAGTACCAGTATAATTTATACATTCTTCTTACAAATTATGTAATTATTATATTTAATACAACATACCAAATAATAGATAAAATAATTTCAATATAACTAATTCTAACATAACTTATCGCAGCATAACCAATACCTATATAACTTATTCCGCCAATAAGTCACATTCAAACCAAATGACCCATTAAAATTATAAATAGAAGGTGCTGATTATCGGAGCAACCTTCTCTTGCCGATAAAGTTTAGCTAGGTAAGGTTAAATTAATAGAGTAGTATGTTAGTCTTAATCCAAAAAATAATTTTAAGAGTTTATCCATATTTGGTGGAGGAAGAGTGTTGAAAATGTTAGGTATTGAATTTGATTTGATAAGACTGTGACAACGTAAACATCCCTTGGGTTGTGGTTATCCCTTGAGTATAAATATGGAGTACCTAGTTAACAAAGCGTAAAAGAATGAGATTCTTGTGTCACCATTCTCATCTCAATCTCTATTATTTGTATCATTCTTTTTGTATCTTTGTGGGTTTTGGATGATCTAATCACATGATAAGCTTATTACGCCTCCGAAAAATTGCTAGTCGTGTCTTCACATGGCATCTTGTCACCTAGTCATTGGCTAAGAACTCATTGATGGTATTCAAAGATTTCTTTTTAATACACGTATAATTACATTTTTTTTTAGTTCAACTATATTTTTGATGGCTGAACTATCTGTCAACTTTATTGTTCTATATTTTTGACGACTTATGATTTCGAATTTCTAGGAAGACAATTTTTACTTGATTTTAAATTTAATGTATACATATTTAATAAATTTTTTAATGTCTTTATATTATTTAAGGAAAAATTATTGGACTTCAACCTCCGTTTTAGTGTTAATATATTCCATGAATACTAGGGGTGCTTATGAAGTAGATCAAATATTTATGCTTAATGATTTGGCTTATCGGTTATTTGCTTGTAAATATAATAAATATGCTAATCAATCAATAAGATATCAGACGAATTGGTATCGGATTAACGACTATCAAACGATTATTAGGTGACTTATTGGCTAAATCAAAAAGGTAATTTGAACAAAAAGTAGAGAATCTAATATAAGAGAAACTTTAGGTCCATATTTATTTATACAATATTTTCTAATACATGTGACATGCAATATGCGGTACAAGGGAGAGTAAATAAGTATGTGGTATGGATAAAAAAATTTGACAACTCATTTGAAAGAAAAATTTTTACGAGAAAAACAAGTTAGTTAACTAATGCTCAAATAATTCTCCTTATCTTATCTTATAGTAAAAATCCCTGTGGCATGCAATTCATGTATGACCAAATTCATGTCTGAACTTTGAAGTACTGACTGCTGAGGGAAATGATTGTTGCTAGTGTTGAATTGAAAAGTTGAGATTTAGGATTTCAAGTAGTACTTTATACGGGGTAAATGATTTACCCGATAAGAAAATTGAGTAACTCATCCTAAAATAATTATTTGTAAAATTTCAATCCATTCACCAACTTTTACCCCCATAACCCCATAATACAGTACCAATAAGCCAATAAAATAATTTTGCGGTTCGATAAATGGTTAGGGTTCGATTTTGAACAGCCTTAATGAATATTTTATATTTACTTACATTTTGAAATAGGTTGTTTGGTTTTGTTTACCTTTAAAAATGAATAACAGTTAAATTTATACGCTGATTTAAGGATAAGTGAGTTAATTCAATACACGTGATCAATAACGTTAGATATTAAACAAATAAAAGACGTAACAAATGATCAAAACAATGATAATAATGAATCCTAGCTCAGTTAAAGGCTTAGTGAGGGACCTGCCTTCAGTTTCGAGCTTGCACTTGTGAAGATCTTTTGAACAAGAACTTTGAATAGCTGTTAAAAAGAGACATATATTGCCTTGATATGCGTATTACAGTGTCCACAATGAATAATAATTTTTTTCTTTATATGGTAGGAGAGTTTTACCGTAAGTATAATTCTATGAAAGGTAAAAATCTTTCTCTTTGCTAATCATTAATTTTTTTGTAGATAGGAGCCGAGATTCACGCCGTGATAATCAGTTGGGCGCGAACATCACGACCCTTTATTAGTCGAGTGTGGCTGTTTGCTAATACTCTCCGAGGTCTTAAGGCTCAAACCTAAACCGGAGGGCGTGGGCTCGATGTCCACGAGGGCAAGTGTTTTGCCCAAGCCCCGATACGAGGGGTTCCTCGCTTTGATTCCAATTCCTTGTGATCATGTCCCGGCTTCGCTTGACTCACCGAAAACCAAGGTATTCAACAGGCTCGGTTTGACTTGTACACAGATAGTCCCCTAGTTTCTCAAAGGTCGGCTTACTGAAACGATGAGAAACGACAGGTGCTTCACGATTCCTACTTCAATATGCAATAACATAAATGACAAAGAAATCCAAACTTCCTGTCAATCACGTCCTTCTGACTTCGAACACGTGTCGATCATCGGCATGATGCATGCGAAGCGACGCGAATCCTTCTATAAAAAGCTTCGCCCATTGTTCCTTTTTTCACTTTTCGACCAAGCTTCTAGCCTCGAATTCTCAAGCTATTACCTATCCCGTTTCAAACTTTCACATCTTTTCTTTCGCTTTCAAAGAATCCACAGTAATTTCAGGTTTTACCCAGGTTTTTTCCCTAAATCATTTTACTCAACCTTTAATCCTTCAAAGTCATTTCTTGAACTATCAAACTTCTTCAAATAATAATGGCTAAAACAACTAAATTTGTTCCTCAACAAGCTGTCTCTTCATGTTCTCAACTAGCCACTAGTACTGAGGCGATTGCCCTTGAAGTAGCCACCATCAAAACGACTTTTACCGATGTAGCTATTAAGGAACCAGTCCCCGAACCTCCCTTGAAAGCATTCATTCCAAAGGATGCTCAATTGCAGATGACTTTTAAGTTGAGAAGCCTTCACACAAACATGATCGAAGTGAAGGAGTCCCGAGGTACATATGCTCCATGACTGAAGACATTATTACCATAGTTCGAAAGGACTAGCAATTGGGAGAGCAAGGACGTAGTAGTATCCCGGTCTAAGGAAACCGTTACTACTCATATGAAGGGGTATTTAAGTGTTTACACTTTTTCGTTCACATTAGGGCCAGTAGACCCGGTCATTCTAAATTTTTGCAAGAGGTACGAGGTGTCCCTCGAGCAAATCCACCCATATCTGTGGAGGATCCTGATCCTCCTCCACTTCTTTGCGAACAAGATCGAGACTCGTCGGTTCACAATTGACCACCTACTTTGATTATATAGTCCCTGCATATTCCGAGAAGGATTGATAAAGTTTACTTGTCAGGCCAGCAAGGCCCTCTTCTCGAGCATTGATAAGGATCACGATCGAGGCTGGCAGGGACGCTTTTTCCGAGTGAAAATCGAGGATTTGATCCCCCGTGACTACATGTCATTCCCTTAGAAGTGGAATGCTTCTTGTAAGTGAAATCTCTCTTTAAATGTCAAAATCTTTTTCTTCAATTTCTTTCTTCTCATTTATGCTTGTAATTGTATAGCTATCACTCGGGTTCCGAGTACAGTTCCTCGGCTAAAGTAGTGGATCGAGGGAATCTCTACTTATATATAGTACTTTGAGTGCACATGGCGTGTGTACATAGATGTAGTATTTTGAGCACACATGTCATGGACTCTAGAAGGTCTGATGGGAGGCTTATTCTCACCGAATATGTAACATCAGGTTTCCTCTATTTTCTTTTTGCAAGTTTTCCTAAGACCACTAAATTTAGGCCGGACGAGGGCATGTCCTTTTTTGTTGATCCCTCCACTTTGGGGATTTCCTAGGGCTGCAGCTGGGGGAAAGAAGAAGAAAAGGAAGGCTTCGGGCTCCTCGAGTTTTGTAATGAATCCCAAAAGGAGATTGGCTCGTAAGCTAAAGAAAAGCTTTGATTCCCGATAACCGGACCCAGATTCACTTCTTTGCCTCAAGGATGAGCCCGAAGAAGAAGATATTTTTATGGCCCACGGGCCGATCTCTCTCGTAAAGCAAGTAGCAGACAAATGGGATATGTTGGAGGTTAATCTCCCTCAAACTTGGGATATCGATATGGAGACAGAGGCTGATACCCCCAAGATGCCGGCTTCACTCCGAAGGAAGCTCCCTGGATAATAGAGAGTTTAGGGTCACCCTCTTATGGTGAGTCCATGCTCGAGGACGCCCGAGCAGGCAAGGAGAGGCCTAATGAAGGGGGTCATTTGCGGACAATCTACTTCGTTACTTTTTCATTGGCGTGGACTCATTTTTTTTGGAACATTTTCCAGGTTGGGTGACCTGGAAGTGCCGACGAAGGGTTCGTCTTTGAAAGTTGGCGGGCCGAGTTCGAGCCCAAAGTTAATCAACTTGTTCCCCACCGCGAGTGCGGATCCTGGTTGTAAAAGATTGATAATTATTATTGTCCCAAAGGATGCCCTAGTTCTTTTTGCTCCCATGGGAGTAGCGAGCTATCTCTGATGCCTGGTGATCGAGGAGGACCAGGAAAAGTAAATGAGGAGAATAAGTCGTGATGTTTCAACGAGGTGCAGCAGGCACCGAATCAGGTAAGGTATCATTATGTTCCTTGAAAAATTTACTTAGGTTTGATGGTTATCATGTTCTTCACATTTTTGCAGGCCTTGATACTTCATCACAATGGTTTTCTCCTTTATCGGGCCGAAGTTAATCAACTTGAGCTCAAGGTCAAAGAGATGGCCCAAAAAAGGATAAGTACAAACTCCTTAGTGAGCAACAAGAAAGGTCCATCAAGGACCTTCATGCCGAGTTGGATATGGTTCGGAAGGAGGCTTCGAAACTGAAGTGGGATCATGCTGATCTGGTAAAAAAGTTAAATGTTTTTGAAGTTAAAAATGAGGAATTAGTCATGGTGACTAAGGACCAAACCTCATAAGTCCAAGAGAAGATCGACTGAATCGACCAAATGTGAGCTGAAATGAACGAGGTCCAACCTTGGACGACGGTTGGAAGAGAAAAATGGATTGGTTGGATTTGGAGAAGGAAGCCACCCAGGCATAACTGTCATCGGTAGAGGTTCAACTTTGGGTAGTGAAAGAGAAAGCCGATAAGCGGTCCCATCTAAATGATAAACTCCGAGCGCAATTGAGTTTGGCTCTAGCAGAATGAAATGCCCTTGGTAATGAATGTGAATTTATATGTCTTAGTTAGCACAACATTCATCGATGCTTAAGAGATGGTGCCCATTATAAGGTTGATATCGAAGCAGCCGAGGCTCGACTGAAGACCAATGCTTAATATATTAAGGGGTTAGATTAGAGGGAGACCCTCGAAGAGATTCATCCTAGGGCTTCAATCTATCAGCCGCGATCAAAATGGCCAAACGAGTAGATTCTGAGGTGAAGAATTTGTCTATAAGATCTAGAAGCTTCGATTGTTCTGACGGAGAATCGGGCCCAGAAGAGGATTAGGCATGAATGCATTAGAATTTTTTTAGTTTTTGCATTGTTGTATATATCTTTTGTTTATTCTGAGGCCATTTTAGTCGGGCTTTTGTAAAGACATTTCGAAATGTATAAGATTTTCCTTTTTTGGCAAATTTGGGTCTTCACTTTTTGAGCATCTTTTCATAGTTTCTATTCCCGTGCATGTTTCTAGTGCCTTTGTAAAAATGAGGTATTTGTTTTTCAGAACAGAGCTTAACTTCAATGCAAATTTATTTGCTCGATGCTTTGAAAATTCAGAGTGACCGGAAATGTTTCCCAAGATCTTGAAGTATTTTAAGTCGATGATTTTGCTGAGGGTAACCTCATAGCATGTTTTGGATTTTTATGAAGGCCTTATGTTTTGATTATAGACTTCGAACGTCTCCAAGCCATTTTTGAGGTAGTCGTGGCCTTCTAGGTTTAGGCATTACCTAATAGGTTTGTACCTCTGAGATTTGATAACCCGGATTGCCCAAATTTCTTTTCAACCAATAGTCCTCGAGTAGGGGTAGCCCTTGGGCTTGATGGTTCCCGAATATGAATAGCCCATAGGCTCGGGTAAGGGTAGGCCTTAGGCTTGATGCTTTAAAAGGAAAAGATACATAATAACAAGATGGTAACTTGATGTTCTAAACGTCAATACCACACAAGAGGGGGGAGGGGTGATTTGTGTGGTACCTAATTTTCGCGTTAGAAGAACCTGGTTCTTCTAAGTGTTCTAACTACAGTAGTTTGCAGAATAATTAATACTGAAAGTAAAATGCACATATATTTTTATGTGGAAAACACATGGCTCAAAAGGTGAAAAAGCCACGACCCACTACTCAGAAGGATTTTCCCAAACTCCACTAAAATCACTAAGCCAAAACCTGCATTTATAAAGACTCTTTGTAAACCTAAGGATTAACTCTAATCCTAGTGTGGCACACATCCTCAACTGTTGCGACACTTTCAAGTTAACTCTAATTTGGATACTCAATGCACCTAATACAATTGCTTCTATAAAAGTTGAAAGGCAATATCAAAACCTACTACAATTGAACTAAACTTTGAATAAACACAATGATGAAACTAGTTCTTCTATCTTAGTTCATGTAGCTTCAGATGTGCACACTTGTATCTCGTATATATTGCTTTCAAAATAGACTTGATTCTTTTTGCTCTCAAATATGTTTGTCTTCTGCTTATGTATATTGCCTGTAAAGAGAACAACTTAGTTATTTAATAGATTAGCAGTTAGAGTTTGATCAAGATTCTGGTGCTTATCCTTTGTCGATTTCAGTCCTTAACTACTACAAACTATCATCCTTATCCTAGCTTAGGATTATGTTCTCTTATCTTAAGAAGCCTGTTCCCCTTAGAACTCAATGCAACCTTTTCGATCATGTTCAGAAGATATTTGTTATGCCTTAGTACATATCTTCCTAACATGGCTTCCATGTGCGGTGTTTATGACTAACTGTGTTTCTCATGATGGACTATGTCCTTCTCCTGATGTTCATTTCTCAATCTTCAAAACTTCAACTAAACTTCGCTAACAAATTCCCCCTTTTTGATGATGACAAACTCTGTGCTTTTAGTGACCATAGAACCTGTGAACCTCAGCTGAAATATCAACACTTTGAATTTTTAGAAAATTCAACTTTTATAAAGAACAAAATTTAAGTTAGGTCATAAACATCACTTGTTCTGATAAAAACATTTTAAGCACAAATATCTTCCCCTTTTAGCATCATCGAAAAGTTGCATAATTAAACATTACTTGTTCACATAAATATATTTTAAGCACAAATATCTTCCCCCTTTTGGCATCATCGAAAAGTTGCATAATTAAGGTGAACTCAGTAATCTAATAAGTACTCATGGGTCACTGGGGCAACTTAAAGTCAATACATGTTTTAGTTAACTCAACTTAGAAAATATCTATAAATATCAGGTTCAGAGGCCGCCTCGACACCTTCCGACGGCGGCACGTCCGCAGGTTCGGAGGTCGGCTCAGCGGCAGTTGCCCCACTGTCTACTGCCCCACCGGTGACAGCCGGAACACTTTTTCCCTCGGCACATGGAGCAGTAGCATCCACTTTGGCTGCCCTCAGAGGCATCACCCTCACCGGCCGGATGGCGTCGCCCATAAAGACCGGCCTCGAATCAAGGCGGAGAGTTACCACCTCCTTTTGTTCCGCAGCCACTCCTTTTCCAAGGAGCAGCCTACGCCTCTTCCACTCCAATGGTTCATCATCCGATGGAGCGCCCTCTTCGACACCAAAGGACGAAGGCCCGACGTTCGCCCCGGACGCCTGGTCAACGACCGGCTCGGGCGTGGAACGAGAAGGTCCGGGAATGTCGGCTAAGACAGACTCCCGGATGACATGGTCAAGCTCCAAGTGGGCGCACTCGGCAACTTCGTTGCCGGATGCTACTACGTCCGCCCGGTCCTCTTCAGGCTGAGCAATTTCGAGGGGACCTTCCCTTACAGCGAACACGAGTTCGGTTTCCGACGGTGGGGAACTGGCGGCATAGCGTCTCCGTCTCCGCGATACGTTCCGAGCTGCATAAAAACAAATAAAATAAAGTGTCAGGTATAGCGACACCTAAAATAAGGGGAGAAGTCAGCGAATTGAAACCATACTTGGAAGGTCGTATTTAAGGGTAAAAGCGGCCCATGTCCTGCATTCTTCAGCGTAGGGGATCAGCTGCCTCACCCACGCCCTTATGTCAAGAATAGACTGAGGCGTGTGCGCCCCCACTACGTACACAATAATAATAAGCGTTAGCCTCTGAAAACAACGGAAAGCCGGATAAAACACAAAGATGCTAAAACCTCGGGTCGATACTTACAATTATCGTTCCACGCCTCCGAAAACTCGGTCGCGTCCGCCACCAGGTCCGAGGTACAGTTGTAGAAGTATTTCACCTAAACCGGCAGTTGGGCTTATCGTCCGCCTCGACGACTAAGCCATTCGATCCGCGATTCTTTAGTTACAACATCTTGCCCCTCAAAAAGAAGGGACTGAACAGCTGCAGTAGGTCATGGATAGTGACGTCTACGCCGTCTCTCTCTCTGATAGATCTTCCATGTGTCAGTATCCGATAGATCTTCCATGTGTACGGAGTAAGATGAGCCGGGCAGATGTTGTAATATCGGCACAACTCCTCCACCAATGGATATATTGGGAGTCCACACCCCATTATGAACGGGTATTTGTAGATGGTGCAGAACCCCGGCCGGTGAACGTAGACCAGGTCCCTCCCGGCCATACGTATCTCCACCGCCTCCGGTATCCGACAAGCCACCCGGAGGTCATGAAGTAAAACCACAGTGTATGTGGACCTCTCCCATACGGGGGTCTCCGCCGGCATTGAGAAATCCCTCCGAACATGCAGATCGCGAGGGAGGAGGTTTTCCACGGTTAAAGGGACAAGAGGTTTACGAACCTTCTTGCTACCCTTCGACTGCCGGGAAGCCCCAGAAACAGCCTCACCCTCTTCCGGTTCCCGGCGACGGTTACCCTTAGCCATTTTCTTTTGAAGTACTGACTGGGTATACTAAGGAGACAATAGAAAGGACACAAAGAATAGAGGAAAAGGTTGCAAGATATATGAAAACAAAAGGTTAGAGGCAAAAGATTTCTGATAATCTAAAGAGTGGAAAGTCTTGAAACTGCCCTCTATTTATAATGAGTCGTTGCACGAAATTCGAAGGGTTTTTGCACCGGAAAAGAGGCGAAAAACCGAGACGTCAAATCGTCTTTATGACCGGCATTGAAAACAACGGTAATTATGACGCACGCCGTCAACAGGCACCATTTCAGAAGAACGTGCCACGTGTGCGCGTGTGCACGGACCCAACAGGGGCCGGCTTTATCCGCCCATCGCAGATACGTTTCGAACACATCTCCAATAGGCGGAGGGACTATCTGTATGAGGGAAAATCGGATGCAAAATAAGACTAGTTCGTACATACACATGGCCGACTCGGATGAAGTACATGTCGGGGACGCCTCCTTACGAGGCCGACGACATTCGGAGACGTCCTCCCTCACGACCGCACGTCGAGAAGGATATGCCCCCGTCCGTAGTGGCGATTCAACGAGCCAGTCCAGATGGACGTCCTCAACTTCCCTCTCCTTGTATTTCCGCTATAATTGTATCGGCCTTAGGGCGATGTAATAGTTGGGTGAGGGGACCGCTCCCCTATATAAAGGACGGTCCCTCCTTTTTGTAAAGGAAGGGATTTGATCATTAATAATACAATTCTTTCTCTCTCTCTCTACCATTTTTTCTCTCTACTATTATTATTCTATTGCTCACTAGTTCTCTATACTTGATTAAATCTTATTATCTTCTCATAAAGATAACCTATATATATACCAATTCAACGATCGATCTTCAGTATATATTACCATTGATTTCGATTGTCCCTTTATTCATATTGATTGATTTGTTCAAAGGTATTTACCAACTTTTAAGTCAAACAATGTGGAACAATAAAGTAAATTAAAATAAAAAAAATTTATATGGAGATCATTTTCTCCGCTACTCCCAACCAAATATCAACTCAGTATCATGTGGTGTGGTTGTTGGTTGTAGCATCATGCTAAAAATAATTTAAGTTCACCTCTAACACAGATTAGTAGGTCAATTAATTGCACAAAGTTGCGGCATGGATTTCTTACCCTTTATGATAGAAAAAAGCAATTTGGTGTTTTTGATGTTTGTTTCAACTTAGAGGTAATTATATCAACAGAAAAGAACGACAGACGATAAAAGGAAAGCATATGTTTCCTCTAATAAAGCCGTCCTTAGACAGACTTGTTATAAAATTGGAGTACGTGTACAATTTCTGCGGTCTAATATTCTATAGACACCTAACCTACCTCTAAATCAGAAATAAGTATATAGTATTACTTTAAAACTAAAAAGTTATTTCCTCCGTTCTAAATCATACTATAAAGACTCAACACGAAGTTTAAGAAAAAATAATTTTTTAAATTTATGATCCTAAATAAGTAAAAAAGGCTCAAAGTATTGGTGTGGTTATAAAAGTTTTTCATTAAATGTATAATTGAATGTTTTTTTTTAAATGAACCTAAAAAAATAAATTTACATAAGTTAGAACGGAGAGAGTACTATATGGAACCTCCCAAAATGATTTTGGTAGCCTTAAAAATTATCACTAACTGATCGTTTGATTGGGAAATAAGTTATCACGTAATTAATTATTTCTAAATTATTTGGGATTCGTTATCTCATCCTCCCTTAAGGATTAAAAAATATTACAATTTCAGAAGAGCTAATAAAAAAATTAGTTATATATCACAATTTTATCCAATTGAACATAGGATAAACTTATCTTAAATATAATTTTAAAATTAATTATCTTTTATTTCTCGTATATCAGAGGTACTGAGTTTAACAAGCTATGGTATTTGGCATGTTTATATTCACTTCCGATACTTAAATAATGAAGCCAAACCAAAAGTTCAAAGGTCATTATCTTTCCACATGTGAAGTAACGTATACACGATTAAGGTCGTGAAGGAATGTAGCAATACCTATAAGAGGTGACACTATTGATAGTGAAATGAGGAGATTTTGCCAAGACATTTGGAGAGTTGTTGCCTTGTTGAAATTGTTCCATTGTTGCCATCACAACATATCTTTTCCTAATTGTAATCATCTTCTTCTCTTTAGAAATGTACACATGTGTCAAAGTGTGTCAAAGTGTCAAACATTCGTGTAATTAAATAAGAAATAATAATAATAAAGTAATTTGTAAACGTATGACATGTTTCTCCAGAATTAATCTTTTTAAAAAAACGTGTTAAAGAGCGCAAGAACTGTTATATGCTCTGTGGCGTTTCAATTAATAGCTTTTATTTATAAGAAATAGAGTGGTTAATCGTTCCAAACAAGTATTTAAATAAGCTAATTACTTTATAATTCTTTTTCATTTTTGCCTTTATGAGTCTTTCGTATATGGACTTTAAATAATAAAATAACGACTGAGTTTTAAATTTAGTATTTATATATATTTAATAAATATTTTAACATAAATATATTATTTTAATAAAAATTAATAAATTCGGTCGAATCTATACAGGGCTGCTAACTTCAACTTGAACGCTACCTTTAGTAACGGAGCTATTTTGTTCGTATTACTTGACCTTATTACTGTTTCACACTTATTACATTTTTCTTGACTATTATCAACAATATTTGAAGAGCCTTAAAATATGTTTACTATATAATTTTCATATTTATTTATAACTTTATTTTAAATAGTAATTGATAAATTCATGAGTTTAGGTAATTAAATTATATTTAATCATTATTCAAAAAAGATTTTAGTACCAGGAATAAAAAATTCTTACCAAACAAAAATATGGGTATATCACTTGAGACAGAAGATTACGAGGGTGTTTGGTTAAGCTTATAAGCTGGTCAACTAGACTTATAAATACTTTTTGGGTTATTTATATATTTGGTAAAATTAAAAGTGTTTATAAGTAAAAAATAAGCTAAAAGCCATAAGTTGGTCTCCTCCAACTTATCAAATTTAAGCCGACAAGCACATTAAGTAAGACTAAACTATTTACTACTCTATCCTAAAATATTTCTTTTTAAAACAAAACTCTTTAAATACCCAATTATTTAGCTATTTATTATTAATTTTAACACTTTTATCCAAATATATAATTGCTTATTTTCTAGATCTAGCTTCAATATTTAAACATACTTTTCAGCCTTATTATCAACTATTGTAAATTAGTTAAGCCATTCGAGCTCTACGTCTCAAACAAGTAATTGCTTGTCACTTTCTTTATATGCTAGAATGTCTCATTCTTAAAGGTTTGTTCTTCTTTTCTGTTTCTTTTTAATTCTTTTTGTTTTCACAATGCTATTTTGTTAAAAAAAATGATTATTTAAGCTCCCATGCGAAGAACACGTGACCATAAGTTGGGATGCTATAAAAATTCATGCTAACCTAACCATGCCACATGTGATGTGCAAGTGCAATGAATGAAATACTTGAAAGACCCCTATATTGTCCCACATATACAAAAAAGGGCAATATTTATTTGTTTTTTTATTAGGGTATCATTAAATTCTAAGCACTATTATGAAGACACATTGACGTGTAAAGGTTGGTGACGATGAACTACTAATATAAGCAAGAATTTGCCACGTGCTTTTGAACCATTTAACTAAAATGTAAAATCACTTAAATAATGAAATAAAAATAATAGGGTATTTCCTTGGAGTTGGTTGTTTACCTACCTATTTTGGGAAAAATGAAAGTATGATGAGGTGTCAACGTATTAATTAAAGATGTCTAAAGAAAAGTTCAACCCTTCAAATGTAGGAACTAGAAAATATTTTCAGACGGTCTGAATGTATTTAAGGGAATCCAAAAGAGGCCAGCACTACCTCAACAGGAGTAAGATCTTTCCGTCATATTATGTCGTTTCAATTTAAACTCTTTTAAAGCGGGGCGTAATTTTTATAAATCTTTAAAATTTTACTAATTTTAAAAATTTTAAGATAATATAAAATAAAAAATAATTACAAAAATTAACCTTTAATTTACTGGGAATTTTAAGATAGTATAAAATAAAAAATAATTCTAAAAATTAGCCTTTAAATCACAAAATTATAACAAATAATCTATTTAAAATATTTATAAATTATAATTTAACTATGAATAATGAAAAGTATGACATATATCATAACAAATAGTTGCAATGTCGTTACAACTCAAACATCAAAAGTAATGTATTCGATACGAAATCTTTGACGTATCTCTTAAGGAGTAATGAATCTTGAAAGAATTTCGATACTATAATTTGATATTTTTCTTAAAATACTCCTTTTATTTAATATGCTTTTTATTTGAAAGAGAATTTATATAAAAATATAATTCACAATTTAAATATGATTCTCTTGCATGATTTATTTTTAAGTTTCAACAAGTTAATACAGTGACACATAATTAACCATGCAAACAACAACAACAACAACAACCCAGTATATTCCCACAAAGTGGGGTCTGGAGAGGGTAATATGTAGACAGGCCTTACCTCTACCAAGAAGAATATAAAAAAAATTATGGACTATTATATAATATAGACATAACAAAAGTTAATAAATAAATACTTTTTAAATGAAAGATTTATTTAAAATTAACTATTATAGCAATATTAGTGGATAACATGCAATAATTTTTATTTTAATTATGACATAAAATACTCTCAACTTAATAATTTATAATTAAAAAAAACGTAATTTTGAATAGTCAATGATTTATTAAGAAAATTTGAGGATTCACAATGTTAGTTATATAAAATTGCAAAGTTCTATTAGGCGAGCCCAGTACGCCTGGTGTTGGGCGTGTCCGGGACGTAAGCCCTGATGGCTGAAGCTCTCACGAAACTAAGCCCATTTATAAGCTCTGGGGCGTTGTACAAGTGCTTCGTCCCGAGGCGAATCCCGGATAAGTTTTAATTCTAGCTTTTAAAATAGATGAGAATGAATAATTCTTTAATTACCATTTCCTTCTTACTGAATTTACCCGGGTAACTCGGCATGACTCCGCATTACTTCTTGTCACTCAGTAAATTCTAGATGCCTAAAGGAAGAATAAGAAAAACAATACGACCCCAGAATTTCAGATATTTCGTACAGTGTCCAATACGTTATTGAATTTTACCGCTTATTTGGATGGTTGTTACATGTTGGTGGATAATATATTGTATTATATTATATTGTATTATACGTATTGTATTGTATTATATTATATTGTATTATTTGTTATTACTTCATGACGTTATGTACCAACAATATGAAGAATACACTTGCAATATTACTGATAAAATAGAATACGGAGTAGAAATATTATATTAAAAAATAGAATAAAGGATACAATATGATTATTTAATAATAAGGAAGATCAAGATGAGAGAAATAACTAAGATATGTCACCATACCAAAATTGTCGTTACATAAAGTAACACTTTTCGTCATTACGTGACGACAAATTTAACGATACGATATAAATTTAGGCAATAATCAAAATAAATATCAATTATATTTAAAGAAACTGTATGGGGCCAAATATGACCCTTCACACCCCTAGAGCGAGAGGGTACGATCCCTCTCATACGCTTCTTATAACAGGGATATGGTTTGGATGTAAGGATGCGAACGACATTACTCACGCTCGGGCGTACCCATTAAGAGGACGTCGACTTCGCTCCGATATTTTTTATTATTATTTTAAAGGAGGACCCTTTCTATATAAAAGGGGCCTCCCCGTTGTAACAGGGCAGGTGTTATTATCTAATAATACAACTCTCTCGTTCTCTCTCTATTTTCTTGACTTTGATATACAACTGTTCTTGAAGTTCTTCATTTTTACAATATCTTCTATATCACAACTACATCGATCTCACATCTAAGTTCATTATATTTGGTTACGATTTACTCTCTTTCTATCTTTTGATTGTTTTAAGCTTATAAAGTAACAATTAACTTTTGAGTCAAACAATTTGGCGCCGTCTGTGGGGCTTTCGAGAATAAAAATTATAGTATCCACCTAGAGATCAGCCAACCAACTCCCTCTACATCGCACGAAAATAAAAAATATCTGAAAATGACGCCAGATCCAAAGCAATAATGGGGGTCACAACTAACCTTCTTGGTCCTCTCAATAAGGTCAGCGACGATGTTGTCATCAACACAACCCCCAGCACCGCACCAGGTGCAGAGATCTCACCTTCCCCCTCCGAAGATCCAACGATCTTGCATGACAAAAGAGCTTCCACATCTACTGTCAAGGAGGCACCCTCGGTGGTCAAAAAACTACTGGAAGAATGGCTGACGAGCACCTTGAGTGGCTTAGTCGAGAAACCACCACAAGGAAACATAAGGTCAGTTCCAATGATAAGTATCACCACTGCCATGGGTGAACAGGAGGAGTCACGAGTAAACAATGAGCCCGTCAAGGCACAGACCAATGATGGAACGCAACCGCCATCCTGAGGAAAATGGAGGAAATGGAAAATGAAAACAAAGTTCTCCGCGACTAGATGAAGGAACACCAGGAAAGGGTTGACAAAATTCCCGGAGCCCCTAAGTTGCTACCAAAACACGACATAGGGAGGTTCGTAGAGCAGCCATACTCTGAAGAAACTTCCCCCTACTCTATCCCAAAAACCTTCAAGATGCCCCTACTTGAGGGTGTACGACGGGACTACTGATCCCGAGGATCAAATGATCCATTGCGTCATTATCGTGAAAGGCAAGGACCTATCAAAAGAACATGTACTATCAGTGCTGCTGAAAAAGTTTTACGAGACGTTAACCGAATGAGCCTTGACATGGTACTCCCAGCTGCCTGCCAAGGCAATATCAATGTTCGAAGAAATAGCGGATAAGTTTGTCACCGCCCATGCGGGTGCAAAGAAGGCAGATTCAAGGGTCAACGACATCTTTGCCGTCAGAAAAACCACAAGTGAAGGGCTTAGGGACTTCCTCGCCAGATTCAACAGGGTGAGAATGAGCCTACCGAATGTATCGGAAGGAATGACAGTCGCCGCCTTCAAGAACGGACTAAGCATAGACGGTTCATGAGCAACTAAGAAGCTGCTGAACTGCCTCATGAAGTATCCCCCTATGACATGGGAGGAAATCCATAATGCTTATTGCGCCAAAGTACGACTGGACGAGGACGATCTCAACGGGCCAACCCAACGGCTGACAACAATACACTCAGAAATAAAGAAAGATCGACACAATGAGGGACATCAAGAACATCTCCCGTGCTCCAACATAGAATGACATCAGCCATACACCAGATCCTCCCATTCACCACCCAGGCACATGGACGCATTGCAACGACATGTCGCCCCACTCCAAAATGAAAGAGGTACGCCCCATTATTATCATCACATAACTTTTGTGTGTCTCCTTCAGAAATAGTGTACGCACTAGAGAAGCTAGGCACCAAGGAGCAATAGCCACAAAAGATGAAGTCAGATCCCGCCACAAGAAAATCAAACGTTCTGCGCGAGTTCCATCAGGAACGGGGGCACAGGACCGAAGACTGGATAAGTCTATGGCAAGAGGTGGTCAGGATGTTGAACCAAGGATAATTGAAAGAACTACTCAGCGACAAAGGAAAAATCAACTTCGCACGCCGGCGAGAGTAGTCCCGCGGGTCACCAAAGACACCTTCCCCAACACGGACAATAAACATGATCATCGGCGAAAGTAACGACTCAAGAATCAACCATGTCAAGTTTGCCAACACTCACAGGCTGAAGAGGACCATCTCCCATGAGCGGTAAGACGACTTCGAAGGTAGTATCACCTTCGATAAGTCTGATGCCGACGGTATGTCTTTCCCTATCTGTGATGCTTTAGTTATTACTTTATGCATTATTAATATGGATGTCAAAAGAGTCATGATCGATGATGGAAGCGGTGCTTGTATTATCCACCCAAGAGTCCTCGCATAAATGGGACTCGAGGATAGGGTAATACCGCACTGCATAGAACTAACCGATTTTAACAATGTAGTGGAACGGGCATCCGGAGAAATAATATTACCCGTCCTCGCGGGATGAGTCACACTAGAAACAACTTTCAACGTGATGAACTAGGAGACGACATATAATGTCATCATAGAGTGCCCATGGATACATGCCATGCGAGCGGTCCCTTCAAGCCTATACCAGGTGGTCAAATTCGCTACGCCACGGGGAATGTTCAGCATTAGGGGAGAGCCACACACCACACAAGAGTGCTACAAAATAACCCAAGACTGCGCCCACACCCAACAACAAAGGGGGGCAAGCGTAGAGGCATAGCAATTAGCTGTGTCGGGGACTAAAACCGACCCGATGGCAGACACCATCCAAGATCCTGACGTCGTGGAAGCCTGTAAAGCAACAATCAATAATCTCGATCCAGTCCAATTGGACGGCACCAACCCAGCAAATAAAACCCACTTCGGCCATGTTCTCACGAACCCAAGTACGTATCATGAATTGTTAACTAACCATATGGATCTGTTTGCTTTTTCCCACTCAGATATGCCAGGAATTTCACAAGATATCGCCACACATAAGCTGAACGTCAACCCGCTGCATCCGCCGGTATGGCAGATGAGAAGAAAATTTAGTGTCGCGATCAATGAAGCGGTCAGCGAGGAAGTAGACAAACTACTCGCCAACGACTCCATCAGGGAATCAAATTACCCTCAGTGGCTCGCCATCGTCGCCATGGTTAAAAAGGAAAATGGAAAGTGAAGGATGTGCGTGTATTTCACCGACCTAAATAAAGCGTGCCCAAAAGATTCGTTCCCCCTTCCCCACATAGACCAATTGATCGATGCCACCGCAGGACAAGAACAGTTGAGTTTCCTAGACGCATATTCCGGTTACAATCAAATATTGATGACCGAAGAAGATCAGGAAAAGAAAACCTTCATCACCCACCAAGGAACCTTCTGCTACAAAGTGATGCCCCTCGGGCTAAAAAATGTTGGGGCTACCTACCAAAGACTGGTCACCAAGATGTTCAAAGAGTATCTTGGTAAGACCATGGAAGTCTACATCAACGATATGGTGGTGAAGTCGAAGAGAAAAGAGGATCACATCGACCACTTGAAAGAAGCATTCAAAATACTGAGAAGGTACGGGATGAAGCTGAATATCGAGAAATATGCTTTCCGCGTAGCCTCAGGGAAATATATAGGATTCCTCGTATCCCAACGAGGCATCGAGGTCAGCCCCGACCAAATCAAGGAAATTGATGCAATACCCAAAGTACTAAATAGGAAAAAGCAGGTGCAAAAGCTGACGGGCCGAATAGCTGCCCTATCCAGATTTATCTCACAATCCTCTAACAGATGCCACAAATTTTTCAACGTACTGAGAAAGGACAATGGATTTCCGTGGAACAAAGAATGTGTCAAATCCGATATAACTAAATGCGTACCGGTCCTCTCCCCCACTACTAGCCAAAGCAAACCCGAGCGAGCCTCTGCTGGTATACCTGGCCGTGTCAGAAGTTGTCGTCAACGCATTATTGGTCCACGAGACTAAAGGTATGCAATCCCCTATCTATTACATTAGCAAAACCCTAGTGGACGCCGAAACACGGTATCCTCACCTTGAAAAATTAGCCCGGGCACTGGTCACAGCTTCACGGAAGCTAAGACCTTATTTCTAATGCCACCCCATTAAAGTGGCGACCACGTTCCCTTAAGAAGCATACTGCATAAGCCCGAATTATCAGGCCGACTCACCAGATGGGCCATAGAGCTCAGCAAACATGATATATCATACATCCCAAGAACCACCATCAAGTCACAGGTCCTCACCGACTTTGTAGCCGATTTCAGAACAAAAATACTACCAAAGGCGGAGTAGGAGGCGCTATGCGCCCCCTCAAATATCGACCTATGGGCTTTCTACACGAGTGGAGCTGCTAACGCCTCGAGATCGGAACTGGGACTTGTCGTCGAAGTCCCCACGGGCAAAATAATTTGCATGTCCATATCATGCCCCGAGATGACTAACAACGAGGCATAATATAGAGCCATTATCACAGGTATAAGGCTGACCATCAAGTATGGAGCCCGCCGACTTGTTCTCCATTGCGACTCTCAACTCGTGGTGAACCAAGTCACCGGGACTTACCAAATCAAGGAACAGAGATTACAAAAGTACCAGGCGGAAATCCAAAAGGTTAATGGACGAACTCGACGTGTGTCTCTTTGAGCAGGTTCCTAGGGCACAAAATGACGAGGTGGATGGCCTGGCAAAACTGGTCGCAGCCACCAAAAACTTCGACAAAGAGAGCGTCGTCACCCTCCTCCATTCAGCAATTGATCATACAAAGGTACTCTTGTTAAATTTAACTTGGTACTGGTGCAACCAGTTCTTGTTCTACTTTCTGGAAGGAACACTCCCACCTAACAAAAAAAAAGCCAAGAAGCTCCGTGTACAGGCCGCCCGGTATTGCATGATAAATCATGAGCTCTATAAAAGGACCTTTGGTAGACCCCTTGCCAAATGCCTGGTTCCTAATCAAATGACACCAATACTAGAGAAAGTACACGAGGGCCATTACGGCGCCTATACAAGCAACCATACCCTTGTGCACTGTCTAACACGAGTCGTCTACTACTGGCCAACTATGAAGAAAGATCCGGCAGAATACGTTCGCCGATGCAAATGACGCCAAAAGTTTGCCCCCATGAAACACCAACCTGGAGAACCTCTCCACTCAGTCACTTCCCCGTGGCCTTTCATCAAATGGGGAATGGACGTAGTCTGCCCATTACCTGCAGGACGAGGAAAGGTACGATTTCTATTAGTTTTAACTGACAATTTTTTCAAGTAGGTAGAAGCAGTTGCATATGCCTAGATACGCGAACAAGAAGTCATCGCCTTCATATGGAAGAACACCATCTGCCGATTTGGCATCACCAAGAAAATCACCTGTTACAAGGGGCGACAGTTCATCGGTCAGAAAACGATCGAGTTCTTCGACAAATGGCGTATCGGATGTAATACTCTCCACGCCGTATCATCCTGCCGCCAACGGTCAAGCAGAATCATCCAAAAATTGATACTAAATATACTTAAAAAAAGCTTGAAGACACCAAAGGGTTATGGCCGGAGCTACTACCAGAAGTACTATGGGCACACAAGACCACTCCTAAATCCTCCACCGGAGAAACTCCATACTCACTCATGTACGGAATCGACACTGTCATACAGATCGAAGTAGGCTAACCAAGCCTTATGTATTCGTACACAAGCAGGGTGGAAAATGATTTGAACAGACTTCAAGACCTCGATGAGGCCGAGGAAAGAAGAGAAATGGACCACATAAGGATGATGGCCCAGAAATAGCAAATCGAAAGATACTTCAACAAGAGGGCCAAAATACAATCACTCAAAGTGGGTGATTACGTCCTCAAAGCTAAAACCTTGGCATCATATGACCTAAGTGAAGGAAAATTAGGCACCAACTGGGACGGATAATACAAAATCACCGCGGCAGCAGATAAAAGGTCATTTCTACTGGAGACAATGGAAGGAAATACACTTTAAAATAATTGGAACATCTCTCACCTCAAGTATTTCCATTTCTGAAGAGCACTCCCCGAGTCGTACACTTTTTCTCTTACCCGAGTTTTGTGCTAATTGGGTTTTCTCAGAAAGGTTTTTAACGAGGCGACAGAGGAGATGCTCAAAGATACTAGTTTCAAATACTTGGATCCTTTAACAATGAGAATTGGGTGTCTAACTAGAAATATAAAAGTTTACACCCTCTTGAAAACATAAGCAATCCTCTTGATTCACGAATTTAAACCAGATCAAAGATGAGAAACTCACTTGCCTTCTCATCATTTCTCTCTCAAATAGAGCCCAAAAATATCAAGAAAGTATTGAAAGATGCAGACTGGATTACAGTTATACAAAAAGAGCTCCATCAATTTGAGAGGAACAGTGTGTAGCACCTGGTTCCATGGCCTACTAACCGAATTGTTAGGAACTAGGCAGGTATTCATAAACAAACTTGATGAGTTTGGAAACACAACAAGGAAAAGGGCAACACTAGTAATTCAACGCTACAATGAAGAAGAAGGGATTGAATATGATGAAACTTTTGCTTCAGTTGCTCGAATAA
Organism: Nicotiana noctiflora; assembly: GCA_032618575.1. Taxonomy (NCBI): domain Eukaryota; kingdom Viridiplantae; phylum Streptophyta; class Magnoliopsida; order Solanales; family Solanaceae; genus Nicotiana; species Nicotiana noctiflora. Next base: position 62,057 of record JASVEL010001004.1, read on the forward strand.
GGGCTATCAGAATTCTTATTGCTTTTCATCCCTTATGGAATTCAGATTGTTCCAAATGGATGTCAAACATGCAATTCAGAATGATTTTCTAAAGGAAAAGGTATTCGTCAAGAAACCACCTGGAACTGAAAATCATCAGCATCCTAATCACGTCTTTAAACTTGACAAGGGTTTGTATGGGCTAAAGCAGGCTCCTCGCACTTGGTGTGAAAGGTTGTCAAAGGTTCTTCTAGAAAATGGTTTTACAAGAGGAAAAATTGACAATACCTTTTTGCAGAAGAAACGAGGAAGGAACCTGCTCATTATGCAAATCTTTATTGATGACATCATTTTTGGAGCAACAAATGATTTTCAATGTGAGGAATTTGCAAAACTCATGGGGAGTGACTTTGAAATGAGAATGATGGGGAACAGAATTTTTTCTTGGGTTTACAAGGGAAACAAACTCCTAAGGGGGCAATGATATGTCAATAAAAGTATATCAAGGAGCCGCTGAAGATATTTGACATGGAAGGATAAAAAATTATTGATACTCCCATTTTCATAGCCACTCGTCCGGACGTGGATGAACCCGGTTCCTTTGTGAATGAGACTATGTATAGAGGTATCATAGGGTCACTCTTGTATCTCTCAGAAAGCAGACCAGATATTATTTTTAGTGTGGGTCTTTGTGCCCATTTTCAATCCAATCCAAAGGAATCTCATATGGAGGCAGCCAAGTGAATCCTAATATATCTCAATGGGGCACAAGACCTGGTTCTCTACTATCCCTTAGAATACAATTTTAATTTAATTTGGTATACACATGCTGACTACGTTGGGTATCTGGTGGACATTAAAACAACTTCTGGCATGACACATTTTCTAGGTTCGTGTCTGATTTCATGGGGTATAAGAAAGCAAAGCTCACTGGCCATCTCCACTACAGAAGTTAAATATGTGGCTGTTGCATCTTGATAAGCTCAACTGTTATGGATTAAACAACGCTGGAATATTTTGGTATGTTTTCTGATTGCATTCCCTTACTCTATGACAATACCATTACTCTCAAAATGGCCAAGAATCCAGTTCAACATAAGACAACAAAAGCACATTGATATGCGACATCACTTTCTCAGAGACAATGTTGAAAAAAGGCTTATATGTTTGAAATTTTGCAGCGCAGAAGATCAAATTGCAGACATATTCACCAAAGCACTGAGTAGAGAGCATTTTGAAAGAAATCACTTGTCACTGGGGTTTATGAAATTGGGCTGAGGGCCTGATCTGTTGATGATTGGCTACGAAAGAAATATACAGGTAAAATAGATTAAAAGTATTTTCTTGTAAGGTCTTAAGGATCTCTATATCGTTATAGGTAGACATGCATGATGATTACTGAGCAAAGAAGTAACTAATGCATTTCACATTGGTCAAAGAATAAGGCTTACATTTGAAAAATCTGTCAGGGAACCTGGTTCCCTTGACACAAGTTAGTAGTTCATCTGTACTTTCATGCATAATTTTTAAACGGCTTCTTTTCTTTCCTGCTTTTTGAATATAATCGTCTCACCCCTTTTTGAAGTGACCCTACTACCCAAATTGCCACCAATTTCTAACTGGTCCTTCACCCCTATTAAATCATGCCTCTTAGTCACTTTCACAACTGCCTACATCACAAATCCAAAATTCCTCTTTTCCCTTCTTCAAACCAAACACCTTCTTCTTCAACTCACTAAACTCCATCATGACTGAAAATCAAGAAGCCCAAAGTTCTCCACTCATTGTCCCCATTATGTCTTCACCCATTGAAACACTTGTGTTAGAGCCAACACTCCCCACTTCGACCAGTCCAAACCCTAAATAAGAGTCACAGCCACCCTCTTCCCTAACCCAGTCGAGTACTTGTTCTCATCAGAGTCGCAAAACTTCTACTCCCAAAATGTTTGTGGCTTTGACCTCTCCTACTGCCTCATCTGAAGCACTGGTCAAACATGATATTGTAGATAGAGAAGAAAATCCAGAAGTTTCTAGTCTACCCGTGGAAGAAATTTTTGCTAAGGAACAAGATGTGGGTGCTATCCATGCTGAATCGACGTGATAGCCCCTAGCCTTGATACTACATGTAATGCTCTTTATAATTTTGAGTTTTCCATGGGGTTACAAGAAGAAGAGGCCATAGAACTTATGTAGTCAATAGCCAGTGAGGGACGTGTTATTGGGAGTGGAGAAGGTGTGCCTAAGTCTTAAGGGGAAGAAAATTCACTAGTGGATAGTAGGGAACTAGTGCCTATTGAAATATCAGCATCAGACAGTACTACCGGAGCACCAACTAGGGGACCTGGTCCCTCCACTGAAGGGGATCCAACTCCTGGTTACTCTCAATTACCCAAGGTTAGTATTAATCATGATCCATCTACTCACTTATACACTGATCCTTTGACCATAGTTGTTCCTGTGATGCGATCATTGTCTGAAGAGGATAGTGAAGAAGAAGATTATGATAACATGGCTCTGGCAAGCTTTAGTAGTGCTAGGAGTAGAAAGGTACCTCCCTAGGAGTCAATGTTTAAGAGACCCATCACGAGGTTGCAAAATAAGGAATAATTTTAGTCTGTTTTAAGGAAAAGTAAAAGGAAAAGAATAAGAGGAGATTGGTGAAAGATGGAAAGGTTGTCAATGAAAAGGTAGTGCCTCCAGCACAAGTCATGAATTTTGGTGATGAGGTAGAGGAGGAACCTGGTTCTTTCGTTCGTATTTCCTCAAAGAATCTTACTATTCTTAAGTCTAAAAGGGAGTCATCTGTGAATGAAGAGGAGTTGAGAAGGGTTGAGGGTGAAAAATCTGGTGAGAAAGAGAGTGAAAAAGCGGTTAAGGAGTTTTATGAAAACACAGTTGAGGAGTCTATTGAGAAGATGTCCAAGAAGTCCACAGACAATGAAAAGATTGTGAGAAAAACATTAAAAAGGAAGGCTGGTGCTAGTGAGGAATCCTTAGAGAAGGTCAAGGTTGATCCAACCTTGGGTCTTGGGAAGGTAAAATTCAAAAAACAAAAAGTGTTGTGGGACTGTACATTTGCCCCTAATATTATGGATATGGCCGACATGCGTCAATTGGTGGAAACCTATGAATTTCAATAATTGACACACTTGTTCACTGGTGATAGTCCCAAAGTGTATGAGGAGAATGTGCGCAGCTTTTGTGCCGACTTCTTTACAGTTGAGGATGATCATATTCGTATGATGGTGAATGTTGACGATTTTGTGATGGAATCTATTGTGCTGGGAAATATTTTGGGAGTGCCTGCTAAAGGCTTGTCTTATTTTTAGGGAACGTGCTTTTCGAACTTTAGAAATGCTATATGCGGTAGTTCAGCAAGGGGAATGGGTACAGAAGAAGGCCATCCTTCTGGTGTACTAATTGTTGTTTGAATTGGTGAACAAGGTCTTGCTCCCTTATGCAAAGAGAATGTCTATTACAACTCGAGCAGACGTGGTTCTCATGGAAGCACTGGATAACTACACAACATCAACTTGCATGCCATTATGGTAGAACACATGTAGAAGATGGCCGATTTCAAGGATGGTAATCTGGGTTTCCTTATGGATTCCTCCTTACTAAGGTGTTTGAGTTCTTCAAAGTCCCTTTGGGACAAGCTAAAGCGGGGTCATATAAGAAAACCTTCTCCAAGACCACCCTCGAGGAACATAAATGCATTGAAATTATTAGAGGGGTTGGTAACACTTCTACCATCTCCTAGTTTATCAATGCTCAAAATAGTTCCTCTGCTGAGATAAGGAAGCTGAAGGCAAGGAATGAAATTCTTGAGAGTTAGGTAAGTCGGCTTCAGGAGGCACCTGGTTCTAGAAGCTCTCAAAGCACAGAGATTTCCTG